>JAQGBX010004527.1:0-15184 GCA_034698745.1 Megaphyllum sjaelandicum | reverse complement strand
TATTTATTAGTTTTATTGTAAAATTGCAGAATAAACTTGAAGAAAGGTGCATAGGCACCGAAACGTCGTTTGACTTCGACTACGTTCATGGTCGTGTCCCGTTTTGTTGTTTGTTAAGTAAGGACCATGGATCCTGAAACGTCGTTTGACTTGGCAAATACTGTTGGTTGTATTTCATCTCATTATTAAACAAAATTTTATAAACAAATTGTTTCAATTAAATTGTCTATATATCGAATATTTACATCATTTTTGGGCAGCAAGCTACCAGCGGCCCGACGTCGGAAAAACGTCAGTTTCCAACCGGCGTTTTTGGGGCGGCAAGCCCCTGGCGGCACAACGTTGGCAAAACGTTGGTTTCTGATTAGCGTTTTTATTGCAGCAAGCCACCGGCGGCCCGACGTCGGCAAAACGTTGGTTTCTGACTGGCATTTTTGGGACGGCAAGACACCGGCGGCCCGACGTCGAAAAAACGTCAGTTTATGATCGGCGTTTTTAGTAGGGCGGCAAGCCACCAGCTGTAAAACAGGGCACGAATGTTGCAAGGGGACACACTCTTTATTCTCACGTGAGGGGCGCGTGTGGCTTACAGAGCGGAACGCGCTCTTAAATCAGGCGGGTGTCGTAGGTCGGCCTTCTAGCTTCTTCCAGGTTTGCCTGTATCTTTTAGGCACTGAAACAACAAAGCGGTTCGGTGGGTCTCCGCTTTGCGGCGAAAAGTCTCCCATGGCTATGTCTGTGCCGGACTTCCTTCCTACCGGTCAAGGTGCTACTGGAAAGCACACTGCAGTGTTCCTTTTGTGCAAAAGTCTCTTTCTGAAGGCTTCTAGAGGCTTCCTAAGCACCAGGTAAATCACGCAGCAAAAGTTAACTTGCCTGTCTCCAAATCCTGGCACTGGCAAAAATGGCGAAACAATCTTTAGGCACAACGCCCTGGACAGCTCCTGGTGTCCTTAATCTGGCTTGTCCCGGTATCTGCTTGCAGTGTCCTGTTCTTTCACAGCAATTCTTGTCAGCAAGTCTTCAGGTCTGCCTTCTCTGATGGCTGGCTTGCTTCTGACCACTTTCTTTATTCTTTCTATCCCTCTTGCAGCGCCCATTGACATACGATTTGGTCTTGGCAGGGACCTTTGGATAGCCTAAGGTGAGGCTTGGTATGTAGCATGCTCAGGAATGCAGATGACCTTGAGCTAAAGGTAGTAGCATTGTCTGAGTGCCGAAATCCCTGTTGGCGGGCTTCAAAGAAATGCGCGCGTGCCATGCAACAAAGCACGACCTCTGCCCCTGGCGATGCGTAAGTGCATGGGAGAATGTAGGCGGCATGATCCGTCTCACACCCCACCTAAATCCAAGCCTCGGGGGAGGAAAGAAAAGATAAAGGGAGTCCAGAAATCATCCCTATGGTGGAAGGGCCTTCATGACGTCTGTGGAACTCTTGGAGTAAGCTCGGGCAGTGAGCTAATGCGGTTGCAGGCTTCCACGTGGCTTCCTTTTCTGAATACCCTCTTCAGTGCACCAGATATTCACGGCGTCTGCGATAGATCCTGGTGTCTAACAGCGACTCGATGGCAAATACGGCTGGGTCCACGTCGGGATCGATCGGTTCAGGTCTTCGAGTCTTCAGCTGTTCCTTGTGCGTCTCTAATGCTGGCTTTACATCCTGTATGTGGACAAAGGGTAAAGACTTCTAATGGGCAGGAAACTTCAGGCGAAGAGTCACGGGTGTGACTACAGTCAACACTTCGTATGGGCCTAGCCACTGCGGATCCAACTTCCACGGAATCTCGCCGGTACCTTGCGTCTGAGCGTTCGCTTCCGTTTCACGAAAACCAAATCCCCGACTCGGAACTCCACTTCTCGGCGGTAACGATTTGCCGCTTCCAGCAGCTTCCGCTGGGCAATCCTCAGGTTGGCTAAAGCTGCCTCTCATGCGGAATTCCAGTCTTTAAGGAACATTTCCAAACTCTTGACCAAAATGCTTCTTGGGTCGAGTCCCATTATCCAAGATAGTGGGTGAATTCCTTCACGGCTTGTCGCCAGATGCAGTGGTGAAAAGGATGTGCTCTAATGCACCGCTGTGTTCTAGGCTAACTTGGCACACATCGTGAACTTGTCTTAAATTGCCAGTTGGTCCACGCAGTAAGCTCGAAGGTACTGCAACACGGTGCCGTTTATCCTCTCCGTCATGGCGTTTATCATCTCTGTCAACGTTGAACAGGTCATCGCCTTCTTTCCTCAAGTAGGTGTACACGCTGAAGTAACGCTTCCAGTTGATGTCTTGTCGTTGCGCTTGGCGTATGTGTTTCTTCCATTCGATTCTCTCTATAGTGAGGGTTGCACAAATTTTCGTATCTGCACGCCGAGACAGGCCATCCGCAGCCTGGTTGGCTTGTCCCTTGATGTATGCCAGGTCGATAAGATACTCCTGGATACGTTTGTCGATCCTCGACTGAGCCGCCGTCAGGGGTTCCTTCTCGGCAATCCGAGCTACGCTTGAGCTGTCTGTGAATACGGTCGATGGTCAAGCAAGCAGATATGGCCTCCATATCTTTAGTGTGTAGTCCAACGCTAACAATTCACGATGGTATGCGGTTGTTTTCTTCTCTAAGTCCTTGCAGGCTTTCGATGCATAAGCACAGGGCAGCAATTCATCCGGTCCTTGCCCGATGCAAGCAGACAAAACTGCTCCGATCGCAATCTCCGATGCGTCGACATTCATCACTAATTATCATCGCGTTGTGGGATCCGTAGCCCTTGATTAGCCGTAATCACATTCTTCAACGCCTAAAAGGCACGCTTCCTGTTGTCATCCCATTCGAACTTGGCATCCTTCGTGGTGATTTCCATGAGCGGTCTGGCTAATTCAGTGTGATGAGCCGAGTGCAAAGCGTAACTAAACAAAAAAGAAAAAATTAACACTTACCAGAACTAGAAAGGAGAAGATAAAATCCTTATTCCCTGCCCAGCGCGAAGAACACGAAGCAAAAGTGCGATAAAAGTTTTAGCAAATGTGAAAAGCAATAGCACGAAGCGCGAGAGAGTAAAAGGACTAGAAAATCAATAGTGGAGCACGAGCGTTCAAGACGATGCAGAAAACATAACGTTCATTTAACGTACCAGACGTACAATGAGAGCAGCAAAGCAAAAGAGCGGATAAAAATCGATGTTGTTCTATGTCATCCTAAACGGAAGTCGAAAACATTGCCAGGCAACCACACGCACACGTCACACACGGCACACAAAATAAAAATATTAAAACAATTACTAGGTAGGTAAGGCTAAACTACCAAGGCTAGTCTCCTTCAGCCCCCGCGATGGCAGCCTCATTCTCTGACAGATAGAAATAATCGATACATGTGCGGAAGAAAGCTGTAATCACCTCTGCGCTGATGAAGGTAAAGGATAAGGCCAGTTCAGCTACGATAAAGGCGGAGAAGAGCACGCACCTCTCCTCGAATGCAGGTGTGGGCTTTCCAACCACAATAAGTACTAAAGATGGCACACAATGGTGCCACAGGAGAGCCACATGAGCCAGGTGGATGACTAACAGCATTTTCAGGTTCTGAAATGATGTTTTGCACATCTGGGTCCACCTCTGGAAGGTTTGCAGGTCCTCCTTCTTCACCTTCGAAGGCCCCTCTTGGTGAATGGATGTTTTCGATGCCTGACACGAAACACATTTTGTTGCAACGGAGCTTCTCTCGCGATGGAATTCACATAAATGGTCGCCATTTTGAGATTAACTGTTTTATGAAAGTGTTAAGTCACGTGGACTACTGTTTATGGTTAGAACTGACCAATTATCCTAATGGAACAGCAATAACCAAATGGGAGGAAATTTAAACAATCAACAAGCCATGCGCAAGACTCGTAATATACGCAGATGGCCAGACTGAAGCCAAGATGCCATCTAGAGACACTAGTACCACCTAGTAAGTGACAGGACAAACAAGAAACCCCTGGGAGGAAAACCACTTATTTTGAAGATATCTACGAAACCACGATATGTTAAGTGACCAGATCGCCTGAGAAGTGTAGATTGGACAGGTAGTTAATTAAACACCTAACACAAATGAACTTTGTTGTGTGAGAAATTTGAAGGTTAAGGGATCTACAACTACTCAACTCCATGATTTATAGCTGCAGTGGGCAGGCTAAAAGCAGGCTAGAATGTTCTAAAAAAGCCTCAATGCAGGAGTCTTGAAAAGCGGATAATGAGATGCAAAGCAAATAGTATAAGGAGAAAATCATTGTTGAACACTGTCAGATAGGAGAAAGAAGCAGAGCAGAGAAGACAGGTGTCTCCATGCTGGATTTTACAGTGAAATTCATATTTGGACTAGGAAATTTTACAATGGTGAGAACAACATCATTTCTGATTAGAAATATTCTGTTGAGGCCCTAAAGTGTGCATGATATATTTGAATATTTACATTGCTGCTTGTGTCCATGTAATTCCATTTAAACTGGCATCATTAAAATGAATTCTGTTATTCATCAAATTCATGGTTGTGCAGATTGGTTTTAAAAACATTCTGATACATCAATTAGGGATTCAGAGGAATTTAATCCAAAACATCTCCATGGACTTTTATGCTTTTATTAATCCCATTTGAAATCCCGACATTTGTGCCGCTTTCACGTAAGTACTCCTCGATTGCGTAAGGGTGGGTAACAAATTTGGTGGCAGCGGTAGGATTTCAACATTAATGGGATTTTCGAAATTGATGAGATGTTAAAAAATAAAGGGCTTGTGTACGAAAGAAAGTGAGCTATTAAACTAAAAGGAGAAGCGGAGTATTGATTGGGACTGTTTAAAGATTCAGTGGGATGTTTAGAAGATAAGGAAATTGTTTAAACATTGAAGATAAATTCCAAAATTGATTTTTGTTTTCTCTTGTGTGAAATTGAGCACAGTTGATTACAATATGGAAATTCATAGACCATGAATGTAGTGATAATTGTTTTCAGTTTTCGTGTGGATATTAGACTACAGCTGATGTTTATGCTGTGATAAGAATACCAGTTTTTGATGGGGCCCTTGATACTGATTTATATAGTTTGTTTAGAGCATTGTACACCAATAGTCAGAAATTAGGCTGTTGTTATCAGAAGTTTATGCGATCTGCATGCTTACGTGCCCTTTATGAGGAAGAAGAAGTGTTTGTTAGAGCTTGCATGATTTCTAAGAGTGAAATTGAGTTTGAACAAATTATCCGAGCTTCGTATCCTAGCGAGTGATCCTTGCTAAGTGTTTATTTACAGGAGCATAAAGTGAAATCAGATGCAGACTCCAATATAAGTAGCCATACTTGTGACAAGCGCAGTGTTGATTCGTAGATCTATAATAGCTGCTTTAATTAAGGAATCTCGTAGACCATATGTTGAAGCAGTTAATGCATTAAGCCAAGCTATTGACAGATACCAGAAAGGATTGCATCAGAGACCCAAAGGCAGTAAATAGGAGCATTAATGTCCTTAAATCAGTTAGCAGTTAGGGATTTAGAATTAGCTACAAATATACCAGTTTATGGAGGAAGTGCTTAAGTGACATTAATAGACTTTATATTGAAATTGCAAGAAGTAGGAAATTGGGCTAATTGAAATAGCGGACAGCTAATTGAAGCAGCAGTCCTACGAAGCACTAAGAGCGCAACACAGGTTTTTCTAGCAATTAGTTTGCTGACAAATCATTTTGATGAATTTGAAACTGCTCTCTATGTTTAGTATTTCGGTGATGAAACATTAAGCCAAGATATTTAGCCTAATAGATTCTGAAGTGAACAAGATTGTGAGGTTGTGAACAATTTACCAATCCTTAAGGGTGAAAGCATTTCTGCTCTTCCAACATTCTTTAAGGAATTAAATGCAGCTAGTGCTGAGAATCATTGGTGTATCCACAAATATCTGAGTGCTGCAGTACAGAGAGTGCAGGGAGAGCCAGTTGCAAATTTTATTTGAGCTAGTTATCTAGCAGAGAGTCAGGCTGATTATGAATACCGGATTTACTAATTTTATTTAGAATATTTTAATTTACTAAAGTTTTTAACCGAGACAGATTAAATGACTGATGATTATTTCTGGTTTACCACTGACTGCGTGTTGTTGAGTACTGTACCAATAATAACAAAAGAGAATATTTCGCAAATAGTACCATTTTTCGACACCCTTAAATTAGCTGAAAGAGTAGGAAGATGGAGTGGCAGTAAGGCCATACAAGGAGTTATTCTCGGATCAAGCGGACGCTTGACCGAACTCTTCAAAATTATTAACTGGAAGACAGAAACATTTGAGCAATTCAAGACAGAAGTCTACAAGACATATTATCCTTTTACTGTAAGTTGCTTACATGTCTAGAGCAGTTCCTAGGAGGAATTAACAACATCAAAATCAGTACTTCCTACAGTCAATACCATTTATGTCAAGTTGATGACACCATCCAAGACACCTCCAACGAGAAAAACTCCTGAAGCAGCAGGATTAGATCTGTATATCCCAAGAACGGTTTATATTTTACCATTTGTCAAGAAGAAGGTAAAATTAGAAGTAGCCCTTTGGTATCCACCAGGTACTTTTGGATTATTAACCAGAAGATAAAGTGTATTTGATTTTAGTGTACTCACTGTGTAAGAAGTAGTTTATCGAGACTACCTCGGAGGTGTAGGAGCTTATTTCTTTAATTTTGCTAATCGAATTATCCGTGTAGCTAGAGGTACTGGGACGTTACAAGTGGTAGTCACACCTTGTTTAATACCTATAATACAGATAGTTGAAGAATTACCTGAACTTCCTTCAGGAGGACGTGGTGCTGACACGACTCTTGGATGGTAATGAGGAAAGTTCATAAAGAAAGTAGGAAGAAGGAATGAACAGGAAGTCCTTGCATCTTAAAACTAGATACATACCTGCTAGTGGAAAAGTAGAAGAAGAAGAAGAAGTAGAGTCTAAAGAAAAAATAGTAGATGAAAGTGACGGAGTAACAGATGGGAGTAGTGCATACGGTAAAGAACCAGAGATATCACCCTTTTACCCACACCTCAGTTGTAAAAGAAATATACGAAAGATTGGATGAACTAGATCGAATTGAGAACTTAACTCAAGAACTTAAAAATAACTTAAAGAGAGACAACCAAGCTTGCAAAATGGCAGATGACAAACGAGAGAAAGTTAGTTTAATCAACGCATTACAAAGGTATGATGAAAGTCCAGAATCAGACGCGGAACTCTATTTTGCAAAGTTAGAAAATATTGCTGAATTAGGACATTGAAATGATGGCACAAAATGCAAGCAGCTAAGAGCAAGATGACAGGAAATGCTGGAACTTTTGCACTAAGTAAGGAAATGAAGGTGATCGATAATTACGAAGATTTCAAAAAGGAATGTCTAAGAAGATTTCTGTTTGTTTATCCGACTGCGCGACTAAATGCATTAACCTCAACGCTCCAGAAAAAGGATGAACACCCTTAAGATTATGCGAATTGTTTGGAGATGCTCTTCACAAAATACTACGATGAAATTAACAAAGCCCCAGCAGAAAATATTGACATCAGATCCAAAAACTTTTAAGGAGGCTGTTAAAACAGCGACCCGTGAGTTATCCAATGAGACATTGCAAACAAATATCGCAAAACAAGTGCGGACAGTAGAAGGAGACAGAGATCCTATTGCCAAAGAGGAAAATGAAATAATAATGCGAAGATTAGCACAGGTAGAATCGTTCCAAAATGCACAGCAACAAGCTGAAGGCCCCGGAATTAGTTCCACTTCATATGAATGGCCAGTGGAAGAAGTATACAGAAAGGGATGGAAAAATTCCTATGGCATGTAACCTGTAGAATTTATGGATTTGAGAGCGCATCAGTTCAATGGAACAAAGTGCCAATTATGTGACAAATTAGGACATTTTGCCCCTGAATGTCCAAAAGAAACAGGGAACAAGGTAAATCACCTCAGAGAGGAAGACCAGTAGATAGAGACCGTAGGTGTTTTGATTGTGGCCTATAGAAGTGTACCTATTGTCAGAAGAATGGACACACTAAAGAAATGTGTTATAGTAAGAAAGCTTAACAACAAGGGCAGTCACCTTCAAAAAACGACAAGAAAGGGGACCGAAAGCGTTTCCCCTTAACCAAGCCAAAATCAGAGTAGTAGAAAGAGCAAGACAGTATCGTCCTTCACGAGACATGACAATTATAGTTAAAATTAAAGGTGAAAAGTACGAATTTTTGGTTGACACAGTTAGTCAAGCTACTCTTTTATTTAAAAGAACTGTTAGAGATAATAGAGATGTCGAAATACGAAAATCTAGTATTACTTGTAGGGAAGTAACAGGAGATCAGTTACAACCTCTACATTGTAGGAAAAACTGACATTGACTTACACATAGGAACAATGATTTTTACACATAATTGTGTTCTTTTAGAAAATATTTAGCTTGACAATGAAATTGATGGAATTTTATGTCTAGATTTTCTGGAAAAACATGGAGCTATAATTGAAAATGGGGTATGTCAAAGTGTATTTACCACCTTTAAAAACGATAAATTATATTTTAAGTTCAGAATCATTCTCGTTGGGAACAGGACAAATTAAGACTGTGATAGTTGACATAGGAAATTTCGGAAAATATGGACAAAGTGAAGCAGGGATAGTAGAAAGAATAAATGAGAAGGTACAATTAGCCATTGAAGGGCAGTACACCCTTTAGGAAAAGAGAATATGATTGTGATGAGAGTACACAATCTTACAGGCAAACCATTGACCGTGAACAAAGGAGATAAAATGGCTAATTTTACTCCTCTAGAAGATTTGAATAAGCAACAGCAAAAACTAGAAGATTTAAAGGTTTTGTTAGAACAAGTAGATCTAGGAGAAATAACTGCTAAATTAAAACTTAATTTACAAAAAGCTATATTGAAATACCCTAAGGTAGTTCAATGGACAGAGGGAGAACTTGGTGAATGTCCAGTAGTCAAACACCACATTTACACCTTGGACGAAAAACCATTGTATCAACCTCCATACCGAGTTCCGTTCTTGCAGCAAGAGGTTATCAACAAAGGAATTGAAGCACATGGAAGCAAAAAAAATCATTGAATCCTCAACTTCTCCATGGTCAGCACCTATAGTGATGGTGAAAAAGAAAGATGGAGGAATGCGATTATGCATAGATTATCGGAAGCTAAATAGCATTACACGTACTGACCCGTATCTGATACCAGTAATACATAAAAACTTTAGATAAGTTAGGAAAAGCCAAATTCTTCTGTGCACTAGATTTAGCTAGTGGATACTGGCAGATTCACATGGCAGGTGATGCCAAGCAGAAGACTGCATTTACCGTACCAGGAAAAGGAAGGTATGAATTTAATCGAATGCCTTTCGGATTGAAGAATCCACCTGCGACATTTCAGAGAACGATGGAATTAGTACTTAGGGGTTTAGATGGAACAATTTGTTTTGTCTATTTGGATGACATAATTATTTTCGGAGAGACAATGTCAGAGACATTGCGTAACCTAGAGCAACTTCTGAAAAGGCTGGAACAGGTTGGACTGAAAATTAAATTGACCAAGTGTTCGTTTATAAAACAAGAAATTAAATATTTAGGTTACTATTTCTGGAGAAGAAATTAGACCAAACCCAGAAAAAATTAAGGTCATTAAAAATGTCCTAACCCAAAACTGTCAAAGATGTCAGAAGTTTTATTGGATTAGTCGGTTATTACAGGAGATTTATTCAAGATTTGGCCAAAATTGCAAAACCCTCGACTACACTGACTAGAAAAACTTATCCTTTCGAATAGGAATAATACCAAGAAGATGCTTTTAAAGTTCTGAAAAATAGTTTAATCAGCTAACCGTTGTTAATTTATCCAGAACTTTCGAAACCCTTTTTCCGAGCAACAGATATCTTAGGATAAGCAATGGGAGCAATCCTCTCACAAAAAGTTGACGGGCATGCGCAACCAATTGCATATGCCTGTCAACAACTAAATAAAGCTAAACAAAATTATTCTGCGACTGTACGTGAGTTCTTAGCCGTAGTTTTGGCAATTAAACATTTTAGGTGTTACCTCTATGAAAGACAGTTTGAAATAATTACCGACCATCGACCTCTGAAATGGCTGATGAATTTGAAAGATCCAATATCACGACTAGCCAGGTGAAATTTGAGATTACAGGACTATGATTATACAATAACTCATAGAACCGGTGCACAGCAGACTCACATAGATTATTTGAGTAGAATAAACTGCATAGTTGACAAAAATCAGAGAAAAATAAGATTAGAAGGACTAAGTAAAAAGGGAAAAGGAATCAATGAAAAATGGATAAACCGAGTCAAGAAACACATAGCATAAGAAAACTTTTCGCAACCTATCGTGACACGTGATAACATTAGAGAGGCACAAATGAGAGAAGCCTCTTTTAGAGAAATAATAAAAGAAATCGAAAAAGGAAAAGATAAATCTCAATTTTTCTTAGATGGTGACGGTATTCTGGTTAACAAGTATCATTCAAAGATGAACAAGGCTAGAAAAGTAGCTTTTGAGAGAACTGTGATACCATGTAGTTTCAGAAAGAAGATTTTATGGTCATATCATAATGCAATCAAGGTCCAGAGAAAACATACCAAAAATTAAGGAACATATTTTACTGGGATGGAATGAAAGATGATATTACCAAGCATTGTAAGAGTTGTCCACAATGCCAGTTGAGGAAAGGACATGGAAAAAGTAAGCCACCTTTACAGCCACTTAAACCAATCACTAAGAAATTCGAAAGAGTTAGTATGGATATAATGGGACCATTACCAACTAGCTTATTAGGGAAAAAGTACATTTTGATAGTGATAGACCATCTGACTCGCTACATATTAGGCTTTTTCTCTGGAAGATCAGAAAGCTGAAACAGTTGCTAGAGTTTTCGCAGAACAGGTAGTCTTATTATTTGGAGCTTCACTACATCTTTTAACAGATTGCGGAACAAACTTTGTTTCCGAACTTATGCAAGAGGTTTGCAAGTTGTTGCTTATTAAACAGGTAGAAACAACTGCGTACCATCCTCAAGCAAATGGAGCCACGAGAGGTATAATCATACTTTAGCAAACATGTTATCCTACTATGTGAAGGAGAGTCAGAAAGATTGGGATCAATGAATGCCATGCGTGGTTAGTGCTTACAATTCAATTCCGCACACCAGTACAAATAAAACACCGTATTTCCTTATGTTTTGTCAAGACTACACTATTCTAATGGAAGATATTTTTGAACCTAGGAGAATTCCAGCAAGTATAGACGATCATTATCACGAAGAAGTTAGAGCAAGAATGAGATTAGCTTATAATAAAGCAGCGGAACAATTAGAAAAGCATTTTGAGAAGGCGAAAATACAATACGATAAAGGAACTAGAGCACCCGAATTCAAACCTGGAGACTATGTATACTTAAAAGTAGGCCAAACTAAACCAGGTGTGGGGAAGAAATTAGCTAAACACTGGGAAGGACCTTACATAGTAACACGACAAACAGGACCAGTGAACTATAAGATACAATTAAGAAAAGGAATCCTGAAACGAGTTATGCAGGCAGACAAAAGAAAGGAAAGATCAGAAAAGATCCTCTGGATCTTGACGTCAGCTGTGAGGTAAGGGAGACTAGTAGTAATAAACAAGCAAATAATGCAGTAGACAAGTCTAGTGACCAAGAAAATGACACTGGATTAGCTACAAATGCAGAATCTGATAAACGGGCTACTTAGGGAGATCAGCCAATCAATAGGAAAGAAGCGAATGATAAGGAAACTGAGCCATCAGATTTAACTAAACACAAGTATGGGTTAAAAAGCAGAACCAAACAGGTAAAATGATCAGATGAGTGGGAAGTGGAGTCCCCAGTAACAAAAGTAACTAAGGAAAATCAAAATGAATTGAGCAACAGGAATATTCAAGAATCAAGTGTTAGTGATAATGGAATTCAAGCAGTTAGTTCTGGATAGGACGGAAGTCATGATGAACCATGGCCGGAAGAGAATCAAAATATAGGGCCCCTAGAAAGATATGTAGGACCAGTTCAGAAGTTAATAAAGCAATTGTGAGGCTTTACGTTAACCCCACATGAGGTTAACTTGATCAAAGAATATGCAGGTACTTGTGCTGCATACAACAGAGAATACTAAAGGAAATGAAGAGAAGTAAAATGATAAAATAAATAAAGCCTAGGTCCACATACTAATCATGTATGTAGTGCATGAAAAATTTACTCTTATTTTGTTCCAGGAGAAATCCTGTGACCTATCTTCGAGTATACCTTGAAGGAGGGAGAACTGTTGTTACCCTCAAACTTGTAAAAAGTGTATAATCTTTGTAAATGCCAGTTATTAATTTCAGGTTATGATGGAAACAATGTCGTTCATCACCGTCTTGCTGTCAGTGACGATTAGCAGCGGAACGACTTAACATGGGTTTAGGAGAGGAGTATCCTTTGCAGTAAGAGGGGATTTTATACTGTCCAATGCGAAATGGACATTGGCGTTTGATGTGCCTACTTACCAGTTTCAGGTACATATCAATAGAAATTTAACTGCATTAGGCCAGTTGAAAGATGTGACTTATGCTCTAGAAAAGGTAGAATCTTGTAAACGGACAGCAGTACTAGACCCGTGTCTGATCAACATGGTCCAGGTAGAAATAAACAGACTTAGAGAATCCGCAAACCAGTTGTCAAAAGACATCTACTTGCATGAGTGGATTAAAGAGACCTCTCCACCTGTAGAGAAGACTAAGCGACACGAGGACAGAGTTCACAGGGAGGTTGCGGGACCAGAGGACCTTAAACTTCAAGAAGGAAGTACTAAAATTGAATCAGGAGAAAGGGTAAAAAAGGTATACAGGAGGATTATTCCATGCAAGAGGAGTAGTGCTAAAATTCCTTTTAGGAGTAGCCGATTCAGATGATGTAACCCAAATAAACAGTGATATAGGAAAAACAAATCGGAAGGTGAATGCAGCTTGGCATCTCTTGCATACTCATGCGATTTACTTAAATCACACTATAGTGGCAATAGAAGAGACCCAAAAAGCAGTTAATCAGTTAGAAAAAGTTTCTAATGCATTGTTGAAGAACACCCAGATGACAGAAAATGGACTTATAATAACACATGCGTTGCATGTAATCGAGGTAACATATGGCGGACTTTGGAGAGAATGGATAAATTTCAGGGAAGCAGTAAATGACTTAGGAATGGGGAAATTGAGCAGATATTTGCTAGGACCAGAACAATTTACAAAAATTTTATTGAATGTAAAGAATAAATTGCCAATAGAGATGGAACTAATTAGACGGATAGATTCTGACACCATTCATTAGGCCTATGAATGTGTGACGGTCATACCGACCCTTAACGATGAATTCCTTAGAATATTTTTAGGAGTTCCTTAAAAAACTGACCATAACTATTTTGTATTATACTATGTTTTTATAGTACTGGAAATGATTTAAAATTCGAAAATGGCAATGATAATTGAACCAGAAACCTCAATGATTGCTATGACCCCGGATAGGTCATCTCACATGCTATTAACCGAGTTAGACCTGAATGAATGTACATCGGGAACACCTAGATTTTGTGACCTATCCCACATTGCTATAAAGAAATCTTGTGCTATGAGTTTGTTAACAGGTACACAGGAAGAAGTACTCGCAACATGTATTCATAGGCTTATCCTACATCCTAAGCCAGTTGCCTACTGATTGGGTAATCAGGGACTTTGGTTGTACAGCATACCTGAAAAGATTACACTGGATATCAACTGCCCTGGAAAAATAGGAACCTTTCAACGTGCAACCATGAAAGGTCAAGGCATGATACGAATACCCCATGCATGTACAGGTTATGCACCTGATTTTACCTTAAGTCCGTATTTTAGAGGACGTGAATCTCAACAAAATATAAAAACTCGATTAGCTTTCTTGGATAAACTTGATCTGTTGGATAATCTTAATATAACTGAAATCACTAATGTGATACAAAAAGCTGAAGATAATAACTTACAGTTAAAGACCACTCCTTTCAGCCCTCAGATACATCATCTTCCAATTGAGGATATAGATGCTTTAAAATTTGAGGATGAACCAATACCCTGGCACGATGACACGATGGCACGATGCAGAAAGTATTTTCAAAGAGCAGAAAGGTACGAAACTAGAAATTGAGAACGTACACCAATGGGTATGCTCTCCTCATCCGTTGAATTCGAAGATGTTGTTGGAGGACGGGTTCATGCCACCCCTTATGCTGTTACCGACTTGATGGCCGAACAAGCGCGTTATGTGATGACCAGTGTTTTGTCTAATCCTTTATATGCAAATCAAGCTGCAATGTATAAAAATCGAGATATTATTAATGCACACAGACATGTAACCCCTATCGAGTATGCAAATGTCAAAGTAGATACCATGATGAGAGCAGGAACTTCCAAGAGCCAAGAGAATATCGCCTCTGTATCTCCAAAAGCTGTACCCCTGCCAGATGAAACCTGTGACGGACACGAGAGACCAGTTGCTAAAGATCGAAAGCCAAGAAAGGTCCGGACTTACAAAAAGTTGGAACTCATCCCGGAAGGAGTAGAGATGACACCGTGCGAACAACCAAAACCACAAGATGAAATATCACTTGAGATGAAAGGATCTGTTGTATAAACAAAAACACTTACCCGAACGTATGCATGCAGAATTTTGACTCATTTACATATATATTGTTATATTATAATAATTATTTTAATATCTCTCTTATATTATGTTTTATTAGGGATTTTATTAAACAATTTCATGTTAATGATTGCTGTTTGCCCAATTCGCATATGATGATATATATATGTATTTGGCAGCTGAATTTAAATAAGGAAAAATGTGTCGTGATGCGTATTTCCCGTAAAAAAATTGTTCATTCTCCCAAATATTATTTGGGTAATGTCCATCTTGCCTCTGTCGATACTGTTAAGTATCTGGGCAATAATATTTCTAATAACCTTTCTTGGAACCATCATTTTACTAAAATTATTGGAGCAGCGAATCAACGACTAAGATTTGTTCAACGTATTTTTTGTGCGTGTCCAGAAAATGTTAAAGAAACTGGTTACAAAACACTGGTTCGCCCTATGTTGGAGTACTGCGCTCCTATT
>JAQGBX010004526.1:0-15185 GCA_034698745.1 Megaphyllum sjaelandicum | reverse complement strand
TTGCAGCTGTTTCTGGATGAACCTGTCTGAAATCAAAACCTGTCTAAAATCAAAATTTTCCCCGGTCCCAAGCGTTTTATTTTAGACAGGTTCTACTGTATTACGTCATTTCTAATTTTTAGCTGTTAAAAACGAAATGGACGAGGGCTCTGCTTTGTCGTAATAAATCGCATATCCAATGTATAATCTATAGAAACATAAAATGATAACCGAAAAAGTCAGTTTGAACCACCAAATAATACACCCGAGTAAAGCTGTGACGTTTTCAAGATGGCGTCAACGACCATTTATGTCTTCAATTGGTTCATTGTGAATACTGCCTAAAAGCATTTGCTCGTCTTAACATGTTTAACATCCGAAGTTAACCTACTGTTTTCATCTATTGCATTAACTCTCCGAAAACTTCGTCGAGTAAGAAGCTCGATGTAACAATTTAAGTTGTGCGAAATAGAAATTCACTGCCTATTGTAATCTCGTAAAGTTTTACGCAGTTAATTATTAACTCGTGTTTAAAAAAAAATAGTTTGGATTTGCAATAAATTCAATTGAACAGTGATGCATGAAGACGATCTCAACTGTCGTGAGAACATCCTCCTGAAAATGGGCTCAACGCCCCTACCGTGAGACATTCGCTCTCTCGCTGTACCTGTATATAGTAGCCTAATGAGTTAAATTAAATTGAAAACTTGTGTGCTACATGTGTTTGAAGTTATAATAAAGTCTTTTAAAATCATTCGAATAAAGGATTTTTACATAAAGATTAAAAGCGCAGTTTTTTCATAACCGTGACTCATTCTCACTTATTTCATTACTGCGATTCATTCTGTATATTAAATATGCTTGATCTCCTTTTGCAATGATGAAACGATACACCCTGTATATTTAATGCATCTTTAGATTTTCTATAGGGGAGAAATAATGTCTTCTGTGCACTTTTCATTTAAGAGAATTGTTTGTATACGTTAGTCACCCCAAAAGTTAAACAAAAGTAGTCAGAGCAATTATTATCTTTAAAACGAGCGATACATAATTGCGATTTTTAACCGGAATTGCAAGTTAAAAACTTGCCATCATTTTTGTCATATAACCTAGAATAACGTGACTCTGGGTCTACTATTTTTTTTTTCAAAACTGTGCTAATTAGTTGATTACATAGTGTTATCCTGGGCTTAATAGTTGGGAGAAAACTGATCTGTCTCCTCGAGCCTTTGCACGCAAATCAACCGTTATTTAATTGCTTCTATAGTTGCAGAGTCGTGATACCAAAACTAATATACGAATGTGTGCAGGAGATGGTGGATTAATTTTAAATGAAACGATTGAGCTAACAAACCCACCTGTGGGATTATATGTGACACTTATATGCGTTCTATTCATGGATGGGGGTTTAATTTTTGAATTAATTTCGATTGAAGCATTCTACTAGCTTCGCTATCACCACTCTTTGATGTCAACGAGGATATGCTTCCTCTCGTGTATACGTGAAAATTCACGCAATTGGAAAATAATTCAATTCTCCGAGAAATATCGAAGCTGTTTGTGTATTTAAATTTACTAGGTAAAGAGTTAAAATTTGATGAACACGTCTAGCAAATTCTCGCATATTGTCTCCTTCCCGTTCCTGTTCCTCCTCATTTTCCCAAGGATTTATTATATTTTCGTTGGTGAATTTCCTGTTTACTTGCCATGGATATACAGTATTAGACACTATAAGAAGACAAAAAGCACATTGGGCCAAATCACAAGTGTATCTACCCAGTTGGGATACCATCGTGTTTTGTCCCTTTGCTTCAGTAGAAAACGTTCCAGGTATGAGAATATACTGAACTGTGAACTTTATTTTCAAAACGCATGCCACCATAATAAGCATAGTTGGTAAATTATTTATAATATACCTATAATCGACAACATGCATGGGTGAGTTTTGGTACTATGATAGTTATATATTGGAATCTGGAAACGTTCTTTTATAGGATGATAAAATAAATATTGTCTTTATTAATAAGATTGTCAGGCAATAATTACGTTTCTGAGCAGAAAAGATTGCTACTGTAACTTGCAAATTACATGTTAATAAAACTTGCGAATGTTTTTAGAATTACTTGTTATTTTAAACAAGTTAGAAATTAACATTTTCCATGCATTCGTGTTTATGACTGAATAAAGAAATCCAAAGTTGCAACTGTAAGTCTTGTATTAGATATGTCAACTAAATGCGCATTATTCCAAAAACATTGGCATGTTATTTACATGTTATACAGGTATGAATCGATGGTTTTAGCTAGAAGGATGTTATCTGTCTGATAATCATTGCCATTTTTAATTGTTTTATACATGTACGATATCCCACGCGTCAGTAAATATCCACATGTAGAACGTCAGAAGTATCCAGAAGCCCAATTATGGCTTAAATGGAACTTGTATATAAAATGCTGGGCAATGAAAGTAAAAACATAACAAGATTCTTACAGGTTCACTGATCATTCCATTTTCCTCCAGCACTTCAGTGGAACTTGCAAATTCTTGCTGTGAACATGGCTTTCAAGATCTTCCTTTGTGTCAGCATTTTGTTTGGGGTGATGTCTGATATGCATTGCCAATCAGGTAAGCTAATTCATACCTTTAATCATATTTTTTGGAGTAACAACGCAACATCATCTATATTTATCTGCAGACGTTTTGACACAAATACCAGCAAGTTGCGCATAATTGTGACATTGCCATGTTTTGGCTATTTTGACCTTCCTTGACGGATGCTTAAATGCAGTCCATTATTGAAATGTTTTCGAAAATGCTGTTACCAACAGAATAAAAAAGGAAATAATGATTTGAGTTGGCTCTTTCTGAGAGTGAAATGAATCCTTTAAATTATTAATTAAATTGCGGTGAATTTAAAAATGTGGAATTTGAAATTATCAATCATGTAATTTTGTTACCTTTAAAATAGAAAAACCATGATGCTCAAAACTATCTTCGAAAAAATTCTCACAAAGTATACACCCCTAGGTCGAGTCTCATTATACATGTATGAATTAAAGTTTAAATCAGAACAATGGAAATAAATTTGTTTAATCGAACAAAATACTAATTTGGATTTTTTTTAACAGGATCCGGAATAGCTAGCTGGTATGGTGCGGAAGCTCATGGACATCTGACTGCTAGTGGCGAGCCATTCAACATGTGGGACATGACTGCAGCCCACAAGGAACTTCCTTTTGGCACAAGAGTCAGAGTGACCAATACTAGGAATGGAAGGACCGTCGACGTTCGCATCAACGATCGTGGACCATTTACTCCAGGCCGTGTCATTGACCTTTCTAGAGCTGCCTTTGCTGTGGTGGAGAACCTCGATGCAGGACTCTTCCCCTGTACTTACCAAGTTATTTAAGAACGATTCAGACAGAATTCTTTTTTTGGAGCTGTGCTTTACAAGCTCGTTAAAGATGCAGATATTTATTGAATCGGACATATTCGCTGATGCATTATTTATTTATGAGAATAAAGTTTAATTCAATGTTACTTCCGGTCTGGATCAGATCATCTATTCCACCAATTCTGCAAGTAATGCACTGATTCTTGTTATTTCTGAACCGCATATATGTTTATACATAGTGGCTCTTGTTATGGCGCAATTTTTAAAGCAAAAATTCTGAGAATAACACCAACGAGGCGAGATTTTGTTATTGCTACTATAACTAGCTAAAAAACTGTAGTGTGGTCAGGATCAAAAGTAATCGGGAAAAAAAAGCTTTTTTACAACTTGACAACAATTTTGACAATTAATGCATAATGATGCTAAACTATGGATTTTTGATAATTTATCTAAAAATGATTTTTTAAATTTGATCTTCATAGATGTTTTGGGAAATTGAAATGCTACTACATTTGTACTAACATCGCGCTTTCGTCGTGGTCACTCAACAGTCACGAATAAACTTGAATAAATACGTGCAAGGTAAGTGGTGAGTCCCGGAAATTATAAGATTAGCATTGTAAAATTACAATTGTAGCGAAAAGTTGGTTTCTCTGTCCAGATTACGAGCGTATGTACATGTATATGCTTTGGATCTGTTGAAAACTTGAAAAATAACGCTACAGGTTCGGCTTAAAATGACTGGTTCGATCGGCACTTTTAGGAATCAATAGATATGCAAGTACATTAATTTTCCCATAAAAAATGAGTGCATATATAATTAAAATGTCAATCTAGATTCTAGATAATCAATCTCTAGAACCAACTTTGTGCAGCATCACTCCCACCCTTCTATCCAACTTAATTCAACCAAAACCAAATTGATGCGTGTGAAGCACTGACCATCATCAAACTTATATGACTGATCATTATGAAACCACAATCTCGAAGCGCATTCAGGACTCTACCCACTATTCCCATTATAAAAAAATCTCCAACAATCTTCCCACCATGCAGCCACCCATTATGTAAACTACTCTTACAGTTTAACGAACAATCCATCTCAACCTTGTAATAATTACAATAATATCCATGCCAGAAAGGGCTGAGTCCTCTTAGTGCATTAACGTGTGTGTGCATCATAGCATTGTCTGTTGCGACAGTTCATTCCTGAATAAGAGTTTGAAACGGAAGTGAAAACATGCAGACAAAATTACATGTATTTCACTAGTATATTTTTTTTTTACTTCTCACTGCAAAGAGTTAGCTTCCGGCAATCCAGATTTTTCGGTATAAATGCAATACTGTATATTCGGATTAGCTAATGCTTGGCGACAGACAATTCTACATCTTGTAGCGTTTAATTTGTTAAAATTTGTTAACTGTCAGCCTTTCAAGTTTATAGCGCGAGGAATTCGATTCTCTAGGCGATATTTTATATTTATATTTATTGAAATTCTAAAGTCCAGGTATGCGTTTCGAGGACATATTTTCTCGCAAAGACTCGCATGTTCAAATGCAATTTTGTGTGTAATTGATACAAATTATCAGTTAGAGGGTCAAATCCCTGGCTATTTATAATTTAGAAACTTGAAATAAAAATGTCTGAGATCGCAATGCGTAAAATATTTTCAGAGCAACTTTTCCCTCTGACCCGGATGAAATTAGGTTGCACTCAATTCTTAAGTCTGTCATCGCATTACATGATAAATTTACCTTGTAAATCCAGTTTTGGAGACGTTTGAGGTTTTAGTTCTTGTATCAAGCATAAAGGTAAAAGCGAACAATCAGATATGATACAATCTAACATCTTGAGGTACTGATACCATGATCATTGAGGCACACTTGTGGATGACATCACCAAATACTTTTTTTCCACTTTGAAGGTGAAGATTGATTATACTTATCAAAGAAATCTGTTACGAGCTATAATTGTGATAAACTGCTGTCATTTATAGACGAGTGATATCAACTTTTCAACCTTTGTCCTTCTTACTTATCGTACAATTCCTGTGCAGGTTTCCGTGAATCACCCACTCCTGCAGTATATCTTGGCAGTTCTTCGTAAATTTCTGCGTGACTTTTTGACATGCATCAGCACTGAAAGCATGAGTCGTAGGTTAAATTGCAGATGACGGTCTCACCTAAAGTCCTCCAAAATGTGCAATGCAAAAACTCTATTTGGATATCTGTATAATTTGGTGTTGTGGGTACGTTGTGCGTGATGTCGCAAATTGGACCGAACAAGTTTCTGGATGTTGAAAAGATGTGCATTCGAGTGAAATTTGGTTCTAAAAGTTTGTTGAATTTCCTCCGCAGTTCTCGGGTGCTACTCTTGTGGGTGTGGGCACCTATGTGACCATTGATGTCTTCAGCTATATCGACCTCATAGGCAAACAGTGGATCTCCGTGGCACTGGCGTACATCGGCGTTGGTGGCCTGGTTATCATAGGATCATTTATTGGGGGGTTTTCTACCTCATCAAACAATAGGGTTTGGATGAACATTGTAAGTATATATGGCTTTTTTAAGAAATATAAATGCCACAACATGCTCCTGTAAAATTGTGGAAGTTTCCGTTTTGTTAATACTGACATTTTCAGCTTTGCAGCAAATACCTTTTAAAGCCCATTTGGGAAACAATAAATTCTAAGTATTTATTTCAATATTTTGAATTCATTTGAAAATTTTTGGATGTTATGACACATCTTGATCTAACAATAACCAAAGGTGCAATTCAATTTTCATAATCTTGAAATATTATATCCATCGGCTGTCACAGAAATATTGATTCTGATCAGCTACCATTGCCAAATGTTTACCTCAGAGCAATATTTTGAGGTAAATTTTCAGATTCTTGCAACAATTACAACAAATTGGAAAATGTATCATGTGGGCATAGTGACTGATTGTTGAATCGGCGATATCTTGCAAATTTCTATTAATTCCAAATGGGCATTTCGAGTTTCATAATCTGCAGATAGCATATTCATCGGGTGTCAAAAAATATTGATTTTGATAATCAGCTACGGTTGACAAATTGACACAACATTATCCATGCCCGGCTCCTGGGGGACTCATTATTAATCGAGATTGTAATGGTGATGGAATCGAAAGTTATGATAACATGGGGAGATGTGCAACATTGCAAAACTGTGCACGCGTCTCTATTGTTTCTAGTAATTTTAATTAATTGTTACATGCAGGTTGTGACGATATTGCAAAAATCGGTTGCTGCGGAACTGATGGTATCTTTCATTTTGTTTCTTCACCATATATGGAGTATTTGATCACATGACTGGTGAAAGACATAAAATATTATTAACCTGTTTTTACTACTCAAAATATGAAGTTTCCTTTAAAACATCAAAATATTTTGAAACACTGAAACAACAGAAAGTTTCACTACATTACTTTTTTTGCTTTTAAAACTTTTTAAAATCACCAAGTTTCGCTTTCCTTGTTTCTGCTTTTAGACCATTGAAATTAGCTTTCAAACGTGATGGTTTCGAAAAATTATGTTGGAATTAGTGCAAGGGAGTCTTCGCCGCGAGTTAAAACAACAGAAAGTTTTCAAAAGTTGATATAACAAAATTGCACAATAGTTTTTTGCTCCAAAATCAACAGAAAAATTTAAAACGTAGAAACATTAGATTATGTTTCACCTCCCTAGTTTCAAACTTTGAAATTTCCTACGAAACATCAGAAAAGTTTTGAAAAGTTTAATGGCGAATTTGATTGGGCCAAAAAATCTGCACTAGTGCAGGCTACAAGGTGAGGCATAAGTCTGCGTAATCGGTAGTATTGCAGGCAGCAGGCGCAAAAAGACTTTACAGACTTATGCCTCACCTTGTAGCTTACACTAGTGCAGATTTTTTGGCCCAATCAAATTCGCCATAAAAAAAACAAAAAAAAATGTACAATCTTGTATTTGTTGTGCAATGTTTTAAAAAAATCAGAAAGTTTCACTTCCGGTTTTTTTGCATTTCAAACTTTGAAATTTGCTGATATTTGCCTTATTTGCTGTATCTGTACAAATTCCACTACTATAATACTTCATATCCAAATAAGGAATTTGCCATATGAGGTCTAAGTTTTTTAAAATTGGGAAAAAAATGTGTTGGGGGAAAGCAATGGTGAAACCCACACCGATAAACTTCATGGCCATCACATCCAATTAAGGAAGTTACCATAAGAGATCTCAGCTCAGGCAGTCAAACACGACTGAAACGTCATAAAATAATAAGTTTGCAAAATTTTGAAAATTTTAGATGACTATAGTTTATCGAACGTATTTATTTATTATTAATTTTGCAGTACATGGTGTTACTCTGGACAACTCTTTTGGTGGAAATTTCCGGGGCGGTTTTAACGATAATTTTTGAGAGCGATATAGCCGATCGAGTAGAACAGCAGCTGAACTCAACTATCTTGAGTTACGATGATGGCCCTGACGAATTGGTGAAGGAATGGGATGCTATGCAAAAAACGGTAAACTATGAGGAAAAATGAACTGAATGTGCAGATGGTTTGCTGATCTACATAGGCAATCTCAAGTGAATGAGCGTTAAATTGTCTTCTATTTATCTTTTTTAGGTTGAATGCTGCGGAGCGAGCAGCTATACTCAATGGTTCCCATTAAGGACTTACGTGCCGATATCGTGCTGCACAGGGGGTGACCATTGCTCAGTTAGGAACGATACAAGTTATCAGACTTATATAATTTATACAGACGTAAGTCTCATTGTATTTGCTTTTGCATTTCTTGGTTTTCCATGGCTTTCCCAAAAAATTCTCTTGAAGTACTTTAACGACCCGTTTCTGGTTTTAGGATTGTAATCATAAGGTTAGTAAACTCCTAGAACTTTACGCACTCATTATTTGGAGCTCAGGGTTTTGTGTGGCATTTGTTACGGTAAGCGTGCAATATTCATCTTTTCAATCCCCTCTGAGAATTTCTGGATGCAGTTTATAAAAATTAACGGCTGAAAACAGTATGCTCCACAAGATTTAACCCTTTGTGTAAATAAAACACACTGCTACAGCAAAATGACTGTAGTTTGTTGTAAGCAACAAAGGCGATAAATCCCATTAAATGTGACAAGTAAAATGTACTTTCCATTAAAAATTTAGAAGAAAAAAGTAAATTGTTAGATTAACTAAACAATGAATATTTTTTTTTATTTTTGTTATGCAAAAACTGCACCTCAGAATCACTCCGTCTAATAAAGTCACCATATAGTTACAATTACAACGAACTAAGCAGCACAATAAATTATTTTCTTTAGATGCTGGGCATAGTTTTTTCATTTTGGTTACGATTCCCAAGAGGCATAAATTGCTGCACTGCCAAGAAAGTTGATCGTTCTGAGACGATTGCCTAACTGCGTGATCTGAGAGTCATTGTGATGTTGCTTTATATTTAATAACTTATCTATCCTACTTGTACATGTTGTTTATTAAAAAAAACGAAAAATATTCACTTTATATTCACTGTAATTGCATATTTTGTGATATCATTAAATTTTTGGGTAAGCATTTTACAAGTAAGCACCGATGAAATACGCTGAATATGGAAAATGAAGGATATAATGCATGAAGTGGAACAATCGACTAAATTTTGCAATATCCGTGCAGTAAAATAGTATATACAGTATCATGCTCATGCATGCATTGCTCACCTATTCTTCTGCTTTTTATTATCTCTCCATCAGCTCTTTCATCATTTAAATTAAACAAGTCGACCTTTTCAATTCCACCAAAGCATTTCGTTTTTGTACATTTGCAAACTTATCACTGTTTCCAATACACTGTATTGATTTTCCTCTAAAGTCATCTTCCATCGATTTTACTGCACGAGAATATTAAATACACACACGAGTTGATCAAATGAAATCAATTCCATCTCTTGCAGACGACATTGAAAAATTCCATAAAACACCACTGGAGCGATTTAATAAGGGGCCATTCAAAAAGGACGTCCTCAGAATTTTCCACAAATTGGACTCCCCCTACCCACTGTCCGCATTGTGTTTGGTCAATCAGGACCACCCCTCCCTCCCCCATTCGGACATCCGAAACTTAAAAAAAAAAATTGTTTTCGGAAAATTTTTCAAATTTGTACGTTTACTGTGCCTCTGTTTACTAACTTTAGCAATTTAGGCCAATAACACATAACCTATGCGATATTGCGCTCCATTCGGCTTAAAGCCCCTGGCTTTTTTTGCTTATATTATTATTATTATTTTCCTTTTACTTTGGGAACTGATTTTATTCGGCATTTTTTTTATCAAGTGGACGTCCGAGTCGACTCCCTCCCTCCCCCTGTCCACATTGTGTTCGTGACTCAACCTAGTACAGTGTTTCACCAACTACATGAGGACGTTCTTTATGAATGGCCCTTAATAATAATCTAAAGCGTCGTAGTTTTACATCCCTTAATTTCTGCCATTATCAATCCTATGGCCTTACTTCCCTGAAAGCACAAATATCGACATCCAACGAAAAACGGGCTTGTCCGCTATGGCGCTTTAAATAAGCACCATGCCGTTTATTAAAAAAAAGTTTATTCTCAAGTGCTTTCATATAGTCCACAATTATAAGCCTTTAACAAAAATTGTCCCCAATGTTTTCTCCTATCCATTCCAAGTAGTGATTCACGCGCACATACACACCAGGATATCCTGGAAGTCCGCACCCAACGCCGAAACTAACAATTCCGATGATATGCCATTGACCATCAGAATACCACATTAACGGTCCACCTGAATCGCCCTTAAAAACAGACCACCATTTGCACAAAAATTGAAAATTCGTTAATATTTTGTTATTATAACTAGGTTTTAACTTGAGCCCCATACCTCACATGCATCCTTTCCTGCTGACCCTGCACATATCATCTCTTCTGCTGATACTGTCTGAGCTCCATATGCCAGCTCACACTGGGCGTGGCTGAGAACAGGAATGACCACCTGGTGCAAAGATTGGTGAATCCCATTTGACGATTCTATTTTTATCAAATCAAAAATGAAAAAGAAATTTAATGATACAAGTCTGAACGACTTGAATTCGAAAGCAAATTTTCTGAGGACAAAACTCTCCACATTTTCCGAGGACAAAATTTTCAACATTTTCCGAACACAAAATTGTCAAATTTTTTGTAAAAAAAATGTAAAATGTCATGCAAATTTTCAAAATTGTCATTATAAAATATTGCAAAATATGTTCCTGTGTCGATTTTGCAAAATAGCCTATGTAATTGCATGGTTAGGGAACTTAGGGAAGTTTTTGTACAACCTGGAAGTCAGGGAATATATGTTACAGCACATTAAATTTTCGTTTTTCATTTATACTTATTATTTTAGTGGTGTAGGCTACTAAATGCCCATCGAAACGAAACGTGACATCATAATTTTGAGGGCGGTGGGGGTGCGGGGAATTTGTGACAAGTTGTGACACAAGGGGATTTTCAAGGGGATTTTCTAAAAAACTTAGAAAATTGCATGACATCATTTCTGGATGGCCCCTTTGCACAGTACCTCGACTATGCCATCCAACGGCGATGGCAGTCTCGTTATCAAAGCCTAAATCAGAGGGAGGCATACAAATGGGAAGAACCGTCCTCCGCCTGATCTCGTATTTTGCTATTTTGACCATGGCCAAATCACTAAATTGGTTTTGATAGCCAGGATAAATGAGGATTTCCAGAACTCGGATCAAACGCATCGCATCATTTCGGAATTCTTCGCTCAGATCTTCACTGAGAGCAACACGCAGGTGTTCCGGATTTCTCCTGACGATCAAACAAAGAAGATTTTAGCAGAACAGAAACGTACAACCAAAGAAAATTCTTAATGTACCTAACCCATGAACGCAGTGTCCTGCAGTCAGTACAACTTGGAGTCGAATTAACGTCCCGCTACAAAGATGATTACCTTCGGTGTCCGTTATCGCTACCTATATACGGGTTACGAGCAACTCGACTTAGTGATAATTAATAATTTGATTGAAATGATTCCTTAAGAAAGGAGTCGCTTACCATCCATGGGTTCTCCCAAGTACTGGTACGCCTTCCTCCGATAATCCGGGGCTCACGCTGCGACGCGTTACCGCATTCTGAACAACCGATGTTGAACAACTTAAATTTGTAAAATCATGGCAAGGAAATTGAACGTTGCTTGAGACTTACCACATGATGGCAAGCTCTTTCTGCTCGAAACGTGAAACTCTGCAGAAGCAATTTTTTAGAAAATTTTCTGAGACTTGTCATCGATAAACTTCGTGCAACATTCAGCCATCATGCATGTGAGCTGCTGTAATTAATAAAAGTACTGGATGTATTTACCATCTGAAGAAACGGATGAAAATCTGCATCGGAATCCTATTCCGCTATTCCGTTTATCGCTTCGGAAAAGAACGGTCATTCTGTTCTGCTGCGAAAAGACGACACCAGGTCCATCTCTACGGCAACATCTGGGATGAAGAGGTCATGAAGATGAATTTAGGAGTATGTGCCAGTTAATGGCCGGCTGCAAGCATTTAGTGCTGATTTGGGGTTAAAATTTAAGAATGCTGAACTTACCTCACTGCATCTTTCATTTTAGTGTCTCCGGATTTGCTGATGGCCAAAAAGTCTTCTGAGCAGCTTCTTTTACTGTCTGCTAAAAAGAAAAGATCAGTGCAGTCCAATCTGACTCGCCTTTCTGGTACAACCTGAAAACAGTGTTTTGATGATATGAAACAACTGATTAAACTCCGTCGATCATGGGCAATATTAAAAATAACAAAAAACAAGCTGTTTTATGGCCAGCTGAAAAATCGATCGAAACATTTCTTAAGTTTGAAATATGGCTAACATCTTCTTTTTAGTGTTTTTTATAATCTGAATTTTAAAAATGTCCCAAATTCAAAAACCTGAAATGAAGCTTTTCGAAAGTTTACGACTTGAATGCACCTGAATAATCCAGCCGCAGACCAGGTCATCGGCATAAGCGAAAGGGTAATTTGGGGACTCAAACACTCCATGTTCAGTTGTCGGGGACCAATTTTTGCCACAACTGGATGGTATAAATTCAACGCTGGCCTTAAATCCAGAATACTGCCACATTCCATCCGAAACAAACCGTACATCGACCCAGGAGCTGGTAATCAAGAGTTCATCCAACAAAGGACCAGAAGCACAAAATCTGAAAAAAAAAACACATAAAACTTCAGCAATTTTAACACAAATTTTTGTCAAGAAGTCCACTAAACCTTAATGTTTTTAAAGTACCTGCTGCTTCCTGTCCAGTCCGTGATTTCCACATAATCGTTATTGCAGGTGAATGCATTTTTTCCAACTTGCAGGAAAAAATCGGAGAAGACTACCTTGATCTGGCCACCGAAGGGAACCTACATGTAAAGAGTATTTTACACAATGATCCACAATTCTAAATCAGTTCAATTGATTTTGCACCATTCGAGTTTCTAGCTATTTACTTGAAATTTCCAAACGCAATAAGCGTTGGGTGGGTATAACTGTGGAAAGTTTGGACTACGAAGAACCACCGTTACATCAGGTCGAAGATTGAAGTATTCGTGCCCGCAGCCTAAGAAATATTCAATTTTACATACACAAAAATTGAGCTTAAATTTTAAATTATTTGAATTAATTTCAGTTTAAGTTTGCAACTTATCTCAAATGTTGTAAAGCAATATTAAAAGTTTCTGTATACATATGCCACAAAAACATTTTTATCTACAAAAATGTAAGTCGATGTAAATACCTCCACGGGAAGATACAGGTGAACTATTCGATCTACTATTCAACAAACTTTCTTGTGGAATAAATCGACCTTGTGTATTTACGATAGAACCGAATTTCTGCGCTTGTAACATAATCGACTATTTAAAAAAATGGAATCAAAAAATCAATTTTGTTATATAATTGCATTATTACACAAAATTGCGCGAAATTACCTGTACAGCAATTATCCTTGTTACTAACATGTAAGCAATGAAAGATGGTGCAAATATTCCAATGCATCTAACTTCGCAAAACTCCATAATCCCATCGATGACAAATGAGCACAGCAGGCTGTTTTGACGATTCCAAATCATTTGATGTTTTCAAAATCAAGGATGAGGATCATGAGGCCAACTACCCCGCATCCTGACTTTTAAGCACACAATTGGCCGTATGATGTGTCGTTTTCAAAGAGTATCATTGGAGCAGACTTTTCGTGCAAATTCATACGTTCAAATATATTTGGTACGCGTAAATTTACTTTATAAATAACATTTAAAAATTCACATTAAATATTAGTATTCTTTTTCTGTGGTGCTAATTCGTGTCAGACACGAGACATTTTAATTTCTATAATTCATTAGAAAAAAAAAATATGGATTTTTCTTATAAATAGTAAACTAGTGAATTCATTGAAAAGCTTTTACTTTGCAGATTAACGAGTCATAGTAATTGAAAATCTATTCATAATTTCATAGAATTAAAGACTAGTTTCTGTAAACCGATTTAATGAAATTGTACTGCAATTTTTATCTAAAATCCAAACTTATTTTATTGGACTAAATACAGTGCCAATTCATCAGGTAAAATATAATTTCTAGCAAACTTCCACGTCAGCCACGATAATTTTATAAGTCTCATATTTGCCATTTTTGGGATGCTAAGAAATAAACGGAAGTGTTCCTTGCGTGGCTCGCCGCTATCAAGTCCCATCCCCTATTAATAACAGGATCTGCATTGATGACAAATGGATATCCTAAATTGGTCTCCATTCAATAGCAATAGATAATAGGGTTAGATTACATGTTTTCCTGAAAAGAGTGAATGAACTCTACAAAATTCGGTAAATGTTTGGTTTTTTAAATATACTACTGGGTGTAATATGCCTACATTCCAACGAGGAAACGCTCAAATTGCATCGCAAAACAACCTAATATCAGCAAATGTTTTAGCTGATAAAACGTACAGTATCTGATTTTATGTTATTCGCAAAGTACAGCTAGTGTAGGCAATAGACAACTGCATGTGCAGGTAGTAGTCATGTTTTCGATTTTGCAATCGAGCTATAGAAACAGATCAAAGCCATACGATTCTAAAGCTGCTTGGGCTACCCATTAAATTTTAAAATAAACGGTTTAAATGATTAAATTATATCAAACTTAAATAAAAATCCACTTAATTCAAATTTTTTTGCTCGTTGTTTTGATTTGTAACTAAAGAAGAAGCTAAAAAAAGTACAAGACACAGACAGTACTGTAATTAATAATCCTCGCATATTGATAGCCTGTTTTATCTGTTTCCAAGCAAAGGTCAAGCTTTATGGCATTTTTAAAATAATTTGGAAATTTCAAATTTGAACACAAAAATACTTGTGAGAATAACCGCCATATTGGTCATTGCGATAGTGGAGGGAGGTAAAGCAAAACTGTTTAGTTCTTTTAGCCAGTTTCTGACTTTTGAGTTATTGGATCGAAATGATGCTAAAAAGATTTTAGCTGAAATGTCTATATAAATTTCTTCTGGGCATGTTGACTGTCTAGCTATTGATGAGAATTGGAAAGGGTTGTTACTTTATTCATGGAATAATTTTAAGAATTGCAAAAATATTTTTCAACATCTTCAAATCTAAAAAAAAAAAAAAAAAAAAGCTGAGCTAGTTCCTATATTCAATTGGCCATGGCCGTCTTTTTAACCCTTCCCACCCTCCTCATTAAAATCCCAAATACGGGAAAATTAATTAAATAGTGATTTTGGGATCAATCATGACCA
>JAQGBX010004525.1:0-15186 GCA_034698745.1 Megaphyllum sjaelandicum | reverse complement strand
AAAACGTAATAAATTTCGCAAATTTGTACTCAGAAAACGTAATAAATTTCGCAAATTTGTACTCAGAAAACGTAATACATTTCGCAAATTTGTGCTCAGAAAACGTAATAAATTTCGCAAATTTGTACAAAGAAAACGTAATAAATTTCGCAAATTTGTGCTCAGAAAACGTAATAAATTTCGCAAATTTGTACTCAGAAAAGTTGGACAATTTTGCAAATTTGTACTCAGAAAAGGTGGAAAATTTTGCAAATCTGTACTCCGAAAACGTGGACAATTTTTGCACATTTCTACTCAAAAAATGGGCCCCGAGTTAACCTTGTAAAATGTAGAAGTATTAATTTTGAATCGCCGCGACTGCGTTGAATTTCCCTGACTTTTTCAAAATAAACCATTCTTCCCTGACTTTTCCAGGTTTTCCAGGTCTAAGGGTACCCTGCATAGTATTGAATAATATTGAAACAATAATATTAGTGGCTCTTAAAAAACTGGGAAATTTTTTAAATTGTAACTTTTGGCTCTTCAGCCTCAAAAGGTTGCTGACCCCGGCACTAGGGGTCGGCAACTTTTCAGTAGCAACCCTGTTTTGGTTTTTGCAAACTGTAGTTTTTTACAAAATTTAAAAACAATCGTTTTATTTTTTGATTTTTCCAGTTTTCGAAATAATTGCACTTATTAAGACTACTGTTTCGATGTGTTTTTCACATTTCTGTTAATTACAATGGTTGGTTGGTTGATGGTGGCATATTAAGGGCGCAGGGCGGAACACAGGCCATAAAGCGCCCGCGCGGTAAAAGGCGTATCTGTCCCCATAGACATAACAAAAAAGTGGCAAGGCCGCCCGAAGAGCAGGCCCTAAGGAAACAATGGACAAGGCTGGGCACCAGTTCCATGGAAACACCCATGGAATGGACGGACAGGGATAGACAGACAAGACAATGAAGGGGTAAACAGACACAGGAGGAAACAGGCTCTCCAGGAGATGCGCAGCGCGTAGGAACTCCAGCACAGATCGGAACGGTACAACACTCGGTGCCAAGGAGGGCCAAGAGGGTTAGGGGGCAGGGCAAGGAAACGTGAGGACCAAAGGCAGTGTGACACAAGGCAGCGTAACAACGGCAGGAGGCAAGAATGTGAAAGATCGTCAATGGCACTAGGCAGGTGGCACAGACTGGTGGTGCATCACCAGAAAGCAGGTGGCAGTGGGTGAGATGGGTATGGCCAATGAGGAGGTGGGAAAAGATGACGTCCTCCCGACGAGAGAGGGAGGGGGAGGGCGCGGAAGTGGTCTGATCGATGGGTGTAGGCAGAGTAGCTTGTTGGGTGCCTGGGAAGACCAGAGCTCCTGCCAGCAACTACGAAGGGTGCCCTGACAGGCGCCATGTGGTCATCCGCAGGGATGGGCACTGCAACAGGGGGGAGGAGATTGCTGCTGTGGCAGCAGCATCTGCTGCCTCATTGCCAGGGTTTCCACAGTGGCCGGGTACCCAGCAAAAGTGGAGGGCACAGCCACGCATGGTTAGCAGGGAGATAATCTGGACAGCAGTGTGAAGCATAGGGTGGTGAGGGGTTGTTGGCGAGGTAAGGGCATCTAGGGAGCTTCTGGAATCACTGTAAATGATGGCTGCAGGGAGAGCATGGTCGCGGACTATAGTTTAAACCTTCACAATGGCATACAGCTTAGCCGAATAAATAGCGGAGCGGGCAGTCGATGGGCAATGCCAGCAACGCCTTTAACAGCACCAGCACTCACGGAATTCCCACTCTTGGACCCATCAGTATAGATGGGGGTGAAGAAGTGGTACTGGAGGCGGTGGGCATGGAAGAGCTGCAGCCATTGCGAGGGATGGGTGGCGGGTTTGAGGAATGGACCCAGAGAAAGGAGAGATGGCCGAACCTGATCCCAGGGAGGGGTAGGCCAGAGGTGGCGTCGGGCTGTGGTATGAGGAGAAGAAACTGGCTCTACCCATATTCTGTTGTACAGGGCTAGGAGAGTAGTGTGGGATTAGGGTGGCAGATGTTTGAGCATATCATAGTGGAGGTCATTAGCGGGGTAAAAATGATGTTATACGCAGTGGGAGAGGCTTCAGCGAAGTTGATACTAGTGTGCTCAGCGGTTGCTTTTAACGCCTTAAAGGTAGGTGAGTAGTGCGCCGTGCTAGAGCACCATGAGAAGGACAACCCAAGAGCATCGCAAATCTCACAAATCTGGTCGACATCCCCACCACGGTGGCGGAAAATGCATACAGCCGAAGATTGGGAGCAGCCGCTGATCCTGCGAAGTCGATCCCACAGCACAGAGGAGGGGTTCCAGCAGTGATGGAGGACAGAAAAGTACACTAGGAGTCACGCTGCGACATCCTGCGGGTGCTGCGTCAGGCAAGGGCACTGGCTCGCATGTAGGCAAGGAAGTTAGCAGCATTAGGGAGGCAGCTAAAGACCGCTTATGCCTTGCTCTTGGCTGCATGGCTATCCCAACAGTCCTGGTTCCACCAGGGCTTGGGGCAGGGTGGTAGGTGTGGCGAGGTTTTAGGGATGGTGGGTTGGGCAGCTCCAAGGATAGAGGAGGAGAAGTCCTCTACAGCCTGCTTGATGGTGAGAGGATCTCCAGGCAAGAGCTGCTCAAGGCAGAGGGCCCCAAAGGCCGGCCAGTCAGCCCTGGAGGTGATCCATCGAGGGCTGCGGACCCAGGAGATATGGAGGGGGAAGTCGTCACTGCCATGGAGGTCCTTATCAAGAGCCCAAGACAGGAGTGGAAAGAGGGATGGGGAGCAAACAGCCAGGCCAATACAGGAGAATGACTGAGCGGCAGCATTGAAGTAGGTAGGGGAAGCAGAGTTAAGGAGGCAGAGGTTAGTGCGGGAGAGGAAGGTCTCGACTAGGTCACCCCGCTGGTCGCGGAGTGCACTACCCCATAGGGGGTTGTCAGCATTGAAATCACCAAGGAGGAGTGGCTTGGAAAGCTCGGAGGCTAGCCGGACGAGTGAAGCTAGGCAAAGAGGGGAGGAATCAGGGAGGTAGATAAGCAGACGGTGGTAGGGAGTGGGAGGGAGACCCGAGTCGCCACTGCTTCAAGGAAGGTTGTGAGAGGGATAGAAGATGGGAAGGTGTTACGGACAAGGATGGCAACCCCGCCATGGGGGCAGGGGCCAGGCCTGTCACGGCGGTGCACGGTGCAACCTTGGAAGGTCATATGGAGTGTCCCCTGCAAGAAACGCCTCTTGGAGGGTGACACAGGCAGGCTAGTGTGAAACAAGGTCCCGGAGTTCCGGGATGTTCCCATGTAGGCCACGGCAATTCCACTGGAGGATTGCCATTGTTGCGCTAGTGGGCGGTAGAGGAGTCAGACCTCCTCCGTTCCTTGGACATGTCCCGCTTACTGGACGTCTTTTCCTTGGCAGCAGGCAGTCTTCTCTTTTAATCTCTCCTTTACACCCGGCTTCTTTGAGGAGCGGAAGGCGAGGGCGACGGCTCGCAGGTCACTCCTGTCTCCATAGGGTCCACTGAAAAAGAGGACACAGGAGAGGAAGACCGGGGGGTAGATGGGCTGTCCTGGGATTTGACAGGAGACTGAGTTGATTTGGTTCTCCTGCGGTGGGCAAGTTGCCTTCCAGCAGGATCGGTTGGGAGGAGTTTGGGCAAAGGGGTGGTAAGGGGATAGGGGTAGGCTGAGGGGAAGGGAAGGGCTGTGGAGAAGGTGAGGGGCGGGACAGACTTGGGTTAGGTGAGTGGGGGGTTTAGGGGGGGGCAGGGGCGTGAAGGGCCGGGTAGGTTAGGGGGAGGTGAACGGGGTGTTTGGTGTGGCGAGGAGAACGAAAAAGGTGAGAAGGGAAGGCCGGTGGTGCCACCAGCCCACACAGCTGGGAGCACAGAGCACAGACAGTCTGGTGGAGGATGCTGGGGCAGCGGATCAGTCTGGACAGATTGTCCGTTGTGGGGCAGTAGGGCATGGGAGCGCAGGATGACCAACCACCTGGGCAAAAGACCTGCCAGGGTCCGGCGGTTGAGCCAGTCGGATGCTTCGGCAAGCCTCAGCAAGGGAAACGTTTTCCCTGACCTTCAGCTTGAGGACACGCTTTTCGTCAAGGTATTTAGGACATTACCGAGACCAGGCGGCATGGGGCTCCTTACAGTTGATGCAGAAAGGGTCAGAGGAACAGTCGGACTCATGTGCCGGCTGGCCACACTTGCCGCAGAGGTCATGGGAGTGGCAGGATAATGTTCCATGGCTAAGACGTTGGCACTTGTAGCAGTGCATAGGGTTAGGGACATAGGGCTTTACATTAAGCCGGATGAACCCAACCTTAACATGTTCAGGGAGCTGCAGGAGGGAAAACGAAAGGATAACAGCTGGGGTATCCTGGAGGACCCCGCCTACCTAACGCAGGATACGGGGACTGAGGAAACATGTTGGGCCTAAAGAGCTTCAATAAGTTCTTCAGGGGTGGTGTAGAGGAGGTCAGGGCAGCTGATCACCTCTCGGGAGCTGTTAAGGGAGGGGTGGGCGGTGACACTTACGGCATGGGAACCCATGGTTGTCAAGGTCAAAAGTTTGGAAGAGTGGGAGGCGTGGGAGAGGATGAGCAGCAAGCTGCCATCCCGTAAATTTTTCAGTCAGTTCATCGGAATTGAGGAAGCTGGAAATGGAGCGGTAGATAAGGATGGGGGACACCTTTTCAAAGGAGGCACCATCCACTCGACGTACGGTGAGGTACATGGGGGCAGGTGGCTGGGCAGCCATTCTAGGAGAGCCGCCCCTACTCCCAGGGCCTGCCTGGGGGGAACCCCGGGCAGGGAAGCATCCGGAGATGCCGTTGGGGGTCGTTTATTACCGGGGACCCCACCCGGTATGTTGATTGATGAGTCAGTGAGTCAGTCGTTTTACACCCCGTGGTGGGCATCTTGATGCTGAATACATTCCAGTTTCTGGTTGACTGCTGGGCTAAAATATAGCACATCATAGGCATATGTCAACGCCCTTCCACACACCCCGTATTACTTCGTATTGAGAGAAGGACTTTAAAGAAAGTTAGCACCACTCCAAGATATTCATATTTGTTTACTTGCTTCACTGTGTGACCGTTCATTTGCCATGTAGCATTCTCTGGAACAAGCTGTCCACCATAATAAGCAAGCAATCCTCATTTGTCCTTGCCAAATTCTAACTCGAAATCTGAACAAGATTTCCCAGCCACCTTCAGCAACTTTTACAGCTCTTCTCTACTTTCTTAGACTAGTGTAACATCATCGCAAAAAAAGTAAGCCAGCAAGGGTGTTGGCCCCTATCTTGTATCCAATGTGCGCCTCTTGCAGTCTAACCCCCAATTCGTTTTAATACAATTGTACAGAAGATAATCCCAAAGGACATGATGAGTGCATTTCTCGTCAACTTGGCAATTTCGTTTGACATTTTTTTTGACATGGTAGTAAGATTATAATTCGGTTTAGCATCTCTGTCCACAGATGCGCCACATTAGTCTGGTACTGGCAGTGATTGCCCCCATTTAAGGGGGTTGCATTTGGAACTATTGAATTTAGTCAATAAGCTAATTAATTAAAAACTCCGTAAATGAGAATCTTTGAATAGCTCCTCAATTAAGTATTATTACCTACTATAAAATTGTATTTCGGTTGAGCATCTCTGTCCATAGATGGCGCCACGTCAGTCTGGCGTTAGCATTGATTCCATTCAAGCGGGGTTTGCATTTGGATTTCTATTAAATTTTGCATATATGGCTAATTAATATAAACCTTCGTAAACGATAATCTTAAAGTAGCCTCTCAATTAAGTACAGTAAAACCTGTTAAGTGACCACAAAAAAATTCAATATTGGTCACTGTATGTATGTGCAAATGGTCACTATTCAAAGAATGCCTGAATTGAATTGTAAAAAAACCATAAAATTAAAAAAGTACAAATTTATCATGTCCAAAAGTTAAAGCAAGATGTAACGTGACTCATCCGTGATCTGGTCACTTTAAGGTACATGCATCACTCTTACTTCGAGGCATTGCTCGCAAGCCATCTCGTATTTCCAATGGCTTTCCGGTTGACTTTTTTGGTGTTGATAAAGTCTCTGATTGTCTTCGTTTTGTCCACTGTTCCTTGTGGTTTCATCATTAGAGGGACGTCATTGTCGTACTTTTGGTAAAAGAGTAACATCTCCTTAGTTATTGGCCTGATCAAGTTCTTCATTTCAGACATTCAGAATGTACTTACTAATGCTAATGCAATGTTTCAAATGCATTACTTTTTCCACTTCCCTTAAAAAAATAAAATGTGTCCAAAACGAACCAAAAAAACGATTATCATATCGTGTTCACTTCAGTTGTAAATACAGTATAAAAATGATGCTGTATTTCGACCACAGAGTTGTTTCGTTTTTTGCTTGGACAACGAAGCAAAAATAACTGAATTTGGGTCTAAAGTCCCTTGTTAAAAAACGAGGCAACCGCGTGGCTGAAATAGGCATACCGCCTCATTTCATCGCAAAAATGAGACTGTATTTCAGCCAAGGGGTTGCCTCGTTTTTACTTTGAAAACAATGAACAACTGGAAACTAAATAACTTATCCTCAAAAGTGAAATTAAAATAATATAAATAAATTCTTACCTTAAAGTTTAATGTACAGTAGTTATCCAAACCATTTTCTTTCATAGGTTTTTTTGACAAGAACATATCTATCCGTTAAAGTAATGGCAGGCAGTGGACAGTGGACAAAGACTTTGTACATGTACATGTATATACTGGTAGGAAAATCTGGTTCTCAAATGACCTTTTTTGCACTACCTGCCCCTGAAACAAGATGGTCCACTTTGGTGACAATGGAGGAATTAAAAAATAGGGGTTTCCAGTAATCCCTTTATTACTTATTGAACCTTTTTGAGAGTTCAATGCATATGGGTTATCAGATATTTTTAGGCTTAGTTCTATATAGAACTTTCATGAAAAAAAACTGACGTCATACCCCCATTGAACTTTTTAAGAACCTTTTTTTTTGGAGTGGCATATAGCAATGTAAAAAATGCAAAAAAAGACAGCACACACTGGTCACTTTACACAGAATTTTTATGAAGGAAATGTACACTAAAAAAACCAATACATTAAAAAGTGGTCAACATAAACAGGTGTTCACTTTTTTAGGTTTTACTGTATTATTACACAACGATGTATGCTACACTTCCTATTTTTCGCTGAAAAACACCGCATTTTCACCAACTTCCAAGACCTCACAAACTTTTTTTTTTGCAACTTGGTTGATACGGTTCGTCAAGATGGCGGAAGGAAGTGCGCTTCGCACTTTTATCGCCGTAAATCCTAGATGAGAAACCGGAAGCCTTCGCCTTAGGCCTACTCGTAGAAGGAAGCGAAGAGAAATATGCTCTCAATTTGGAGCTGATCCATAAAATACTGGAAGCTCCAATGAAAATGGATCGAAAAGCTGAGCTTAAACTCATATAATAAATGAGGGGGAAGAAACAAAAGCCGAGATTAAATCAAATCGGACAAGCGCATTATTCTCACTAGCACCGAGATGGAACACGGCTAGTTGGATCAGGCCTTATAAATTGCTCAGTGAGCCTGCGCCAATAAGACTTACCGAATTAATGCCACACCAATTATCATTAGTTTGATACTATATATACAACATAACGCCTAAGTTGTATAAGTAGTTTGGATATAATATGGAAAACCTGGAAAAGTCAGGGAACTTGAAAATGACCTGGAAAAGTCGGGGAAGAATGGTTTATTTTGAAAAAGTCAGGGAAATTCAACGCAGTTATGGTGATCCAAAATTAATACTTTACATGGTTAGCTCAGGGTTGCAAAATATTTCTAATTTTCGAAGTACAGATTTGCAAAATATTTCCACATTTTTGGAGTATTAATTTGCAAAATTTTACACGTTTTCCGGGTAGAATTTGCAAAATTTTTCAAGTTTTCCGAGTACAAATAAGGAAAATTGTCCACAGTTCCCATGTACATATTTTCAAAATTCTCTAGGTTTTTCGAGGACAAAATTGCAAAATTTCCTACTTTTTCCAAGCAAAATTTTTAACATCTTCCAAATACAAAATTTTCCAATTTTTCAAAGTTGTCGTTAGTAAATTTAAAAAAAAAAATTTCCAGTGTCAATTTTGGAAAATATGTAAACTTTTTACGTTGTCATTGGTCAGGGAATTTTTTTTTAAAACCTGGAAAAGTCAAGGAAGTTGAAAATGAAATTTCTTGGGGAACCCCGTGAATCCTAAACATTTAATTTGCCCTACCTGAGCGTCTTCTTCTGCATATCATTTTCGGTGATGCCATAATACGAGAGGGTTTCATTGAATTCCGGATTTAGTGTTTTATGAACAGTTTTAGTCCTCAAGTTGTTTGTCTGAAAACAAACCCCAGTAAATAAAAATTAGTAACTTCGGTGTAAGAAATCATAGAATTCTAAGGACTCATGATGTTCTGTGCAAATGATGTAAAAATCACAATTTTACGAGAAATGTCCCTCTGAAAAACACCTGACAAGCAATATACCTTCGTGGCACCAGGTAAAAGATGCAATTTCACGTAAGGATCGGATAGACCATTGGAATCCATGGCGCGTAAGCCCTGACAATAAAATATCAAGCTGATAAACAGGATACCATGTATTGAAAATGTAAAGAACACCAAGTTATAATGCAGAAAATAATATATTTGCCTTTGCCCTGTTAATAGTGCAGTGAAGACCACCATTGATAGAGTCATACAATATTGAAAACTCCAGAGTACCACTAACTGCAATATAAAAAAACAGGTGTTTTTGATTTTAGTGTGGGGTTTTAGGGCACACAGGCTTTGAGTTTATGAGAAAACAATATGGGAGCAGACAAGTATACATAGTTTCAATGAAAGCATTGTCTTGTTCTTTCAAATTTGGAGGTTTTTATTAATGCTGTGTTAAATGCTGTTTAGATTGAACGTTTTAGCGAGTCTGAATACCCTACGTTTGACATTGAAGATTTTCTGAATTTCATGCATAAAATTGTATCACTGACCGTCTTCAAGAGAAGCAGGATTTTCGAAAATAACATCCGCATTCCATTCCTGATCACCTGCAGTCAAACGAGGACTTTGATCATCTTCCGTATGCGCATTTGATTTGCGCCTTCGGTAAGTGCTGAACACCTGATCCACATCCTCATCTTCCTCGCAAAGTCCGTCAGATGCGGCCGAAATTCCTCGCAAAGGTAGATTATGAGCTGAAAATGAAGATAGCAAGTTCAACTAAAATGCTACCAGAAAACCATTTCGTAAAGAGAAATAAATTTGCTGAGATGCCGGAGAGAAAGTCGCCCTTATCTTGCCTTCATTGGCCATCAAGTGATCACTGTTCAAGTGTTCGCTTGATGTGGGTTCAGGGGTGGTGATGCCATCCTTTGTGCTCACGCTGCTGCGTGCTGACCTTGTGTCCAAATAAGTGGGGCTGGGAACACCAGACTGCGTATGAGGACTTGTGTTGAGGGAATCAGAACTGCCAACTTAGGATGAAACAAGAGAAAAACATTAGGCTAGCAGACACAATAATGATACATAAGTCAGGTTGCTAAACTGCATAATGTTCTGCATGTTCAGACGTGCATCGAACAATCAGTAAGTACAAAGATTGAAATTTTAATGGAAAGTTTTGCCACAACCAATTGAACAGGATTTGTTTGATATACCTGCGGAATCAAACTTATGTCCTCGAGAGATTGTGGCCGCTTTCCCCATATATCTGCAATCCTCATCCGAACTAGTGTCGGTCTCACGATCACTGTTTTCAAATGGATTCACTATAAAACAAGTACAACACTTTACGACATAAGCTCATTGATTACAAATTATAAAAACATGGATAAATTATGGAGCTTATATATTAATACACCACTGTAAAATTACACTATAATATACAAATAAAGCCAATAAATTGCCTGCTTTACACGGACAGTCAGACGAAATTGCAACATTTTTTTACCTACAAATATGAAAATGTTATAGCGTGAAAATTTATTAATTTCTTTTTGTAATCAGAAATTGACCCTTTACTGGAATATTGCTGCATTTAATAATAGGACAACTTAGTTGAAATGTGAATTTTTGCAATTCTAAGATAATAATTGCCATCTTCAAACTACTGAACGATATATAGCCAAATAATTTATTCATAAAGTATGATTGAGGACAAATCAAAAATATGGAAAAAAAATTGACTTCCAGCACCATTTTTTGTGTCATCATCAGTCGTCTAATTTAATAATCAATCGCTATAAATTAAACTCAAACAAGAGCTGAGAATAAGGATCTGGTAAATCAAGCAAATTAATTAAACTCATACTTCTTATCTGTGTATTAGCATCATTTCCTTTTCCAACCCAAGAGTTGAAATTGCGTCCTTGTTTGTTCTTGTGAACCCCTTTGACAGGCCGGGCATTGCCAGTTTGAATAACACCGTGAGTAACCTCTCTATTTGGATCCTGCTTCTTGGTATCCGGAAGGAGATATTTGGGGAGACCCTTGAAGAACCAAGCGCCAGACTTCTTCCACATCTTAACGTGAACATCATAATGAAAGTTAGGAATTCCAGTCACAAAATCAAGGAATTGTGCGAGACTTTAAAGAACCTCTCTTTTTTTATAGAATCAATATAATAAACAGTTAGAAAATTTGAAATTGCCAAAATATATTTCCAAAGCTTTGAAAATCAAGAAATTCTTTCAATGAAATTTTAAGTTGATCCCACTGTTTCTGAAAAGTGTGAAGGCTGCGAAAAAACTTTTTTCTCAGATTTTACTTATGCCTCACCTCTCTCGTCTCCGCACAAATTTTGCATAACCAAAGTGGCTCTTTGAAGGCGCTGAATGTATCCACACCACATTTTATACAGACTAACTATATCCAGAAGATAAATGTACATTTAGAAAAGAACTGACAGAATTATTTACAAACAAACATAATTGCACTCATTTTGAAAGGCACCTTTCTACAGTCATTGCAAGCCAAGCTGGAAGCTCCTAAAAGGCCAAAATCATCCGCACATAGGATGCACTGATTGCCACCATTACCGAATGCATGTTTGCGCATATTTTCAAGCTTGTCCACCAATCGACTGCATCATAAAAAATAAAAAAAATGGAAACGTTATACACAGTAAAAACGAAAGGAAAGTCCTGGCGTATATCATTCCAAAAGTTCACCATTCATAAACACGTTAACAAAATCCTGAAATTACAAAGGTTGCATTACCCTATTCTTTCTTGTTCCTTTTTCTCTATCCTCTCTGCTCTCTCGATGACATTTTTAATGCTCTCCTTTTCATACTCGCTCAACTGTTGAGGTTTTGTAAAAGACTGTAGCTGGCTGCTTTTTACTGACCAACCTGCTTTTAATCTAAGACACAAAAATATGAAACTTAGTTCCTATCCAATGTGGACTAATAATCAGGATCAACATTGCAATAATAAACTACATTGATTTTCAAATTTGTGAAAAAGTAAACATTAATTCAAAATGCAGAGATATCTCAACACTTATAATAGCAAAGTATGAATTAATCAACATAATAATAATAATGTAATAAATATGTATAGCGTTGCTACGAGTTGCAAATCTGAGTCAGCCATATAATTAATGAAATATAAACCAATTTGTGAAAAAATATTATAAAATGCAAATAGCAATACTCACTGTGCACGCAATGCTAACTGCCGATCATTCGGACAAACCCATTTATCTTTTGTAACACCTCCTCCGAAATCTCCCATTTAATCAATCAGAAGAAAACTGCAACAAACGAGTTCCCCTAGAGTAATAATGTACAATTTCAAAGTTTCAAATTTCTTTAAAAGGTATTTGACGAGCAGAAAAGTATGAAAATAACACTACTAAAAATGTATTCTAAATATAAAACTAGTCTCAAAAGTGTGCCTGTTATCTTGCAACTGAACACCTGTTGTATGACAGAAAAAAATTTGATTCGTGAAAATTTAATACAAATTAATCCAGACAATTCTTGACCACACTCCAAATGACAAAATATTTTTTTTGGGAAAAAAATTTTCAAAAAGACAACATGTCAAAGATATATTTAACAATCTCAGTACGAATAATGGTCAATAACTTCATAAAAATAAAATATTCAGTCCATTATTTCCTACATAACACAAGACTACTTGAAAATCAATGTTGGTTGACTGTTCATGGTTGTTGGGGATAATTACCATTAAAATGTAATTAAGGCTGTAAAGGGGTAAAGAATATACATGCTTGTACAAACTGACACATCCTATTTTTGCTAATTTTATATTAATTTTATATGCATAAATTTAAATAGTTTTTTATTATTAAAATGTAGTTTACAATGTATCATAATAGCTGCAGGCCGGATCTTATTAGCAAGGAACACCGATGAAGTAGTTGCTTTAAAAAGAGACAGTCCAAAAATGTCTGGAAAACATTGGTACGAAAATTGAGCTTTATAAAAAAATACATGCAGATGGATACAAATTGGTGAAATGCACGTTCATTTTTAGAATTTGCGAAAGGTTCGACTTAAATTTAATAGCTGGCATTCAATTTATTAATTAACATTGTTAAATATTCAATAGGTACGTCGAGTCACTGATAAAATCAAGATTATTTGATATCTGACGTCCCTATGCCCCTAGCTTAGTCTTTTAAGCAGTAACCAGAAGAGCAACAGGAAGGATTATGCAAGAGAATTGAACATCCTGAAATTTAACAAATGTTAAATGAAACCATTTTTGATATTTCCGGGCATTTGACAGCTAGGGCGTACGTGAACTAGTTGCTTGAAAATGCATTACATTCTTAATTAGAATATACCATATTTGAATGACAGAATGTCAATCTACCAGGGCTGTAGAATTCAAATAACAGTTCTCATGCTACGTGGTTTCCTAAATTAAATGCATATTGAAATTGTAATCAAAAAATGAATAAGAATTAATCGATCGTTTGCATGCCACAAGTCGCTCACCTGTAACGTAAGCAGCTGTTGAGCCACCAGCTAAACCATGTTATCACCCACTCTTTTAAACAGCTTCGGAGTAAAAAAGAACCTCGCGATCTCGTGAAATAATTAATTATATAGTAAAGGAAATTGAACTGATGTTTACAAAATGAATCAGAAAACAACTGCCACAGATACGCATCAAACCAGCTGTCATCCCAAAAACACCCGTTAGGTGGCTAGGATGATCCTAGATAGTAAACATCATTAAGTCGGTAGCCGACATGAAGTAAGCCGTCAGCCGATATTCTCTTTCCTTTTCAGCATTCGGTAATTCAGATGTTTCTCGGAACGCTCTTCTTGGGCTGCGTTTAGCCATCTGAAAAAAATGGAACAATTTAAATAGATTACGTTTTGATAAAATTGGCAAATCAAATTGTAATTCATGTAATATTTAAAGCTAATTAAAAGGATCCTCATATTTCGTTGTAACCTCAGGTTTATTTACAACATTTCTTGACTCTGAAAATCTGATGGAACAACCGAATAGGGATCATCCATAAGGGGCCATTCAAAAAGGACGTCCGCAATATCCCAAAAATGGACCCCCTCCTACAACCTGTCCGGTCAACCAATGGCCCCCTTGGGATGTCCGAAAAAGTTTAGAAATGTTTTACAATTGTTCCGTAAATAAAAATACATCACACAAGTCCAGTAATTAAATCATTTTTATTACATGTATTCACAATTAGAAAAATGTATTTATACACAAGATGAGAAATTTCAAATTCAGATATGTCAGCCACTCTGATAAGTTTTGTATAATTAAAATTTCGGTCGACTCACCATTAACAGCATTATCTATTATTTACTCAGTATCGATAATTTCCTTTATGCTGCATAGTTTGTATTTGGTATGGGTGATCATCCTGTAAATGTTTGCTTTTTATGAATTTTCTTATGATTTGTTACAGCTGTCTTTATGTCAAAGTTGCAAAGTTTTGCACCGAGTACAAAATTGCAAACTTTTCCACATTTTTCGAGAACAATTTTACAAAACTTTCAGAAAATGTTTTTCAATGGTCAGGGAATTTTTTTTCAAAACCTGGAAAAGTCAAGGGAAGTTGAAAATGAAATTTTTGGGGAAACCCTGTGAATTGTCATCACATTTAACAATTGGCAAGCAATATTTTGATTGCCGCACATGAACTGACGGAAACCAGATGCGGACGTCCGCACTGGTCTTCACCCCCACCCACCCCCTGTCCACATTGTGTCCATGACTCCATATACACCCCCCTACCCCCTACATGCGGACGTCCTATTTGAACGGCCCCTAACGTGATGGTCAAGTTTTTTTGTCTCTTAAGTTAAAAACAAATTGACGCGTTAATTGTTGTGAGGACGAATCTGTGAAATGGATGTAGTCGTTGAAGGTATGTTTATGGTTTTTGTATGCGTTTTTGCGTTGTAAATTTATGGTGACTGGGAAGGTGACCAGCACGTTAAGGCAAAATTGTAAGTTTGTAGCTTTGTAATTAAGCCTCGCCATGTGTTTAGGTTGGACTTAGAAGCCTCACCATCATTGTTAGATTTTTTGCCCAGTGAGGCGAGCACTTAATTGTTAACTTCTCATGGGTACTTTTTTATTATACAGTAAAACCTGGTAAGAGTGACCACAGAAAAGCAATGTTAGTCACTGTATAAAGGTACGTGGCCCTTATACTGAGAATTTTTATAAAGGAAGTTAATGTACAAATGTACAGAAAAACCTGGAAAAATGACCACGTTTGAATGGTGACCAACTGTTTATATTGACCACTTTTAAGTGTTTTGTCTTTACTAGTGTGCATTTCTTGCATAAAAAATTTCTGTATAGTGACCAGTGACCAACTGTCTATTGTGTATAGTGACCAGTGTGTGTTGACCATGTGAAGTCCTGGTTTAGTTTAGTTTAGTTTAGTATTTATCACCGCGCCGAGGCTTTATGGTGATTTAGAGAGTCCCCGAGAGAGACAGAGGTGGGTTGACAGCATGTTTTTTGTTGTCGCACACCTGTATGGGGCGAATAGCAGTTAGGCGAGATTTGAAAGATTCGAGGGAGGGAGCCTGTACAACCGTTTGAGGGAGGTTGTTCCAGGGTGGGATCGTGCGAGGGAAAAAAGAGAATTTATAGAAGTCGTGGTTGGGAGAGTAAAGG
>JAQGBX010004524.1:0-15190 GCA_034698745.1 Megaphyllum sjaelandicum | reverse complement strand
GCCCCGGCGCTTATTTGCAAATTCCGGGGAACCCCCCTGGCGATTATTAAAGGCAGGCGGCTATTGCGGGTCCGGCGCTTAATACCGTATTTACGGTATACTGTACATGAAAACTTAAAAATATAATAGTACATGTAGATTTAAAAAAATAAAGCTGCGTCACACATAAGTTTATTAGGAAAAAGTTAATAAGTGACATCAAAAACATACCTTATAAAATAATATTGTAGCAGTGATGTTGCCTTAATTGACTGATAACACAAATAATGATTGCACAATCGGTTGCAATTGTTGCCACTTTGATAGTTACCATCAGCAATTTCGTCATAAATATTTATTTATGGATAACAATAAACACCGAGTTATCCTATTATTATCATACTAAATTTATAATCAATTTACCATCATCTTTTTCCATAGGAGATGTCTCCGGATTTTCCATGTACGTGAACGTAGTTTATCAGCACACGAAAAAATCCGCCACCATAAAAAGTTAAAAAGTGATAATTTGTTGCAATAAATTTGACGTAATTGCAATTAATTACATTTTTATTTTTTGCAATAAAACTTCATTTATTACTGACTTGTTATATTACCAAGAATAAACTGTATGAAAATATGACGTAAACGGGACGTACAATTGTAAAATTACATTGATTGTGAAGTTTTTACATGAAAGTTACTTTAATATTGCAAATAAATAGCATCAAAATTCCAACTTTATTGCTATATTTCCGCAATCGTTGGTTCCATTATCTAGCGGATGAATGCAGTTTTAATTAAAAATTATTTCAGAATGTTTGATGATTGCACTTACCTTGTATTTTAATTGCACTTTTATGATATGGCGGATTTTTTCCTGGTTAAATTGTCTTATTTCAAATAGTATACAGAACTACAGTACATACTGTACATATATTTTATCAGAATTATACTAAAAGGTAAAAAAGTGTCATAAATTAAGCAAAGAAATTGTATTCCAATATGATGTATTTATTGCACTCAAACATACTGTATAAAATTTATGGAGACATACATTTATCATGGGTCTTAATAATCTTATCAGATTGAAATTAAAGTTCTTTCTGAGATTCAGGCGGGTTTGATGTCATTTTTACCCTGATGTCATTCCTTGAACAGATTACCAGATAAACCGAATACAATTTGAATATAATTTAAATACATATTGCGCTGGAAAGTCATGAGAAGTAGGCTACGAATCTAAAGCTGTTTCCACACTAGAGGAAACCGAGGAACACTTTGTTGCTATTGCTGTCAGCGCATTACATATAATGTTTCACATATATTTTTTACAGACATTGCTATACAGTACATAAGTTTATGTTTCCAGAAACAACCCGCAACCAATTAGCAACAGAAAATTGTTTTCTCCACTTACGTCCACATTTGAGGAAACATAGAGGAACTTTCTGTTGCTAATAGGTTGCCAGTTGTTTCTGGAAACAAATTTGTGTAAACAATGTAGGTAACAATTTATGTACAAAAATTATATCAAAATATTATGTAAAGCAATTCATGTAAAAATATTATGCAAAACAATTCATGTAATTAACTGGCGGCAATCAGCAACAAAAAGGTCCATGTTTCCTAAACCTACGTCCACACTGGAAGAAACATAGGAACATTCTGTTGCGAATCGGTTGTCAATTGTTTCTGGAAGCAAAAAATTATGTAAACTAAGTAGATAACAATTCATGTAAACAGCATATGTGAAACAATTCATGAAAACAAATGACAGCAATCAGCAAAAAAGAAACAAAAAATCCCACTATGTTTCCCCCCCATTGCGGGCGTTGCTTAAAATTTCGAATTTTTGGACAATTTCATATTTTTGAAGCAATATTTTTATTAAATTGCCACTTCGAGTGAATCCACGTACTGAAGCAACTATAGAAGTTTTCAGAATTGACATCACCAATACCATTTCAAATTTACACCATTAAAGCCTAATATCTAGTAAGTCACAACAAATGCACTTTGAACAAATAGTTGTTCATCAGATAAGTTGGTAAAAATAATCATTTTCATGGTTACCGTGAGTCGCCTTAGGATAAGATAACGGAAGTGAGCAACGATTAAATTACAAGACTGAATGCAATAACACCTGGAAGAAGTGTAAAATATCGTGCTGGTAAATTACGATGGCCACAGTGAACTACAGGTGACTCTCCAGCCGAAAATCCTTCAAATCTATGGAGATGGAATATGTCATGAACAGAAGCATAGATGAACTTCAAGCAAAGCAATATCCGGATTAGTGTACCAAAGAAAATGTTGAAAAAAAGCACCTTGTTCTGGCTGAAAATCGTGGAGTTTGTGAGTTGATTAGTACTTTTATCTTGCAGCGCGAAAATTGAACTTACGTCGAATTTATCGCAAAAAAAGGGCACTTGCGTCAAATTTAACGCCAAAAAATAGCACTCGCGACTTACGTTATATAGATTTATCTAAAAAAAAATCACATTTACGTCAAATTTATCGCAACAAAATTGCACCTACGTCAAATTTATCGCAAAAAAATTATACTTACCTCAAATTTTTCGCAAAAAAAAAACTTCCACTTGCGTCAAATGCAGCGCAAATGTAATTGCACCTACGTTAATTGTTTTACAAAAACTTGCCTTTACGCAAATTTATTATAAAATTAAGTTTTGCACCTTTTAACACCTTTTTTTGAATTTCAGTGCCTGTCAATCACCTGTTTTATCCTGTACGCAATTTTCGCTAATGGAGTCTACGATGCCGCAACGCTCCAGTTCACAGACAGAAAACGCTTAACCATCATGAGTATAATTGGCATCGCAGCTTCCGGTTACACTTTCATCATTATTCCCGTAGTATTAATTGCCTACGCCGTGTTGAAAACACAAGTCGACAAGGACCTCATATTCATGGTAAGCATCAAGATTCCATCGCCGCTGAAATTGTATACAATTAACCATTTTCAAAATGTATGACTGAGATATGTAGCTGTGACTCATGATGGCACGTTTAACACTGACGTTTAATCCTTATAAAACTCAGTGTGCTTATGCGTTGATAAAGCGTTTCATTCACGATACACTGTTTAATCTGAAAATAAATCAACATTTCTTTGAAGGCCAATCCCAATTAATCTTTATCTTGAATTTAAAACTAAATTTTAAGATAACTGGAAACAGCACTTATGCTGTCTGCCCTCGCTTCAGAAGTGACACAGCTTAAAAATGTGCATATAGGGTTCTCCAAGAAATTTCACATTTAACTTACATGACATTTCCAGGTTTTTTTTTAATTCCTGACCAAGACAATGCCAATGTTAACCACGATTTTTCAAAATCGACACAGGAAAATATTCAATATTTTGCAAAATTTAATAATGATAATTTTGTACAAATTTCAAAATTAACATAGGGAAATGCTGAACATTTTACAAAATTAGCCCGAGAAAATTTCTCTTCAGCAAATGTTGAAGGTTTTGCAAATTTGCACTCGGAAAATGTGAAAAATTTTGAAATCTTGTACTCGAAAAACGTTGAAAATTTTGCAAATCTACTCGAAAACTGTTAATAATTTCTGCAAATTTGTCCTCGGAAGCTCTTAAAAATTTGGTAAATTTGTCCTCGGAAACTGCTTACAATTTCTGAAAATATGTCCTCGGAAACAATTGAAAATTTTGCAAATGGGCCCTATACGCTAATTGTGACAACATTAATACTTTGAATCTACCTGACTTTTCAAAATAAATTATTCTTCCCTGACTTTTCCAGACAATTCAAGTACCCTGACTTTTTCAGGTTTTTCAGGTCTGGGAGAACCCTTTTTTCATTTTGATGTAAAGCCAGGTTTAATGTATGGTAAAATATAGTACTGATACAATAATTTAGGATGCTTTACTGGATTTTGGATAAAATAAGTAAATTTAATTTTATATTTGTTAAAAAAAATTATTTGGACCCCTCCTCGCAGGGCACCTAGGCTATAGCTCCGACTCCCCCGCTTCCCCCCTTCCTCCTTGTGGGGGCTATGGCTCAGATAAGTCGTATTCACTGAATACTAGTATATTCTCTCCATTTAATACCAGCTTAAACCTGAAATCGACAATTTTTGAGTAGTGTCACTTCTGAAGCGAGGTTGCGATATGATTCAGAATTCCTGATTATCATCAATGAGATATAATCAAATAATTAGTTTTTTATCGACATTATCATCCGATGTACTGATATTTTTTTGCTGCATTTAAATCACTTAAGATAAACTTGTGAGTAAAAAAACAGCTTTATTGGTTGAAATGAAATATTTGATGGTTTCAGTCTATCGCGTGATGCAATTTGGGTAAATTAAACAGCTTGTTATCTATAAGTAACACGTTCTAAAATTGTATACATGTACTCACGTCTAAATGAAAATACCTCGAGATATATTTGAAACATATTTTAGATATTCAACATATATTTACAAAAATTACTGAAGTTTACGAATATGCATTAAAAAATAATACATTTAATCTATATAAATGAAAATGTAAATGTTCGTTTGTACATAACAGTTTTCTACGAAAGTTCTTTACCGATTGTTTCGAAATTTTGACACAATTTTACATTCGATTACGGGCGTGTTCTTATATACTAATTATTTAGATGCCACACCTGTGACAGCTACAAACATGCTTTTTTCGAATTCAAAAATACAACTTTGTGAAACCACTACCCTACGTTATCTGTTGGCCGTATATCACGCACTAAACTAAAGTTTTCACGATTCCAAGCCACGTGTAATCGCACGTGGCTATTATTTCCATTTATTTAATTTATTATTTCCATTCAGGCAGCAAAGACTATGTTGAGTAAATGGTGGGCCATAAAACAGGAACTTGGAAGAGATGATACCGGGGATGAGGGGAAAAGGGCCTGAAATAGGGACTTGGAAGAGATGATACGAGGGAAGGGAGGGGGGAGGAACAAGGAGGTATCATAGAGGGATGCCATAGAGGGATAGTTGGCAGCACTGTTTCTCCTTTCCATTTAACCAGTCTAAGCCACAGCAACGCGTGGCCGGGCACAGCTAGTTTCTATATATTTTGGCTTTTATACATATTTATATTTTTCTATATATTTTTTATTTGCTTTAAAATATATTTATGAAGTAAGACATCCCGATGCGATGCAAATGCATTTATGAATATACCGTAATATCCTGCGATGTATTTAAAAAAGCATTATTCAACGATGCAAATGTGAAAAAATGAATTTTAAAATATATTATAAGAATTGTAAAGTATTTGCAAATATGTTTTAATCATGAGTTATGAAAATGCATTTATAAAACCGCATTGCAAATACATATTTCGTTTAACATATCTAAAATATACTTCAAAAGGTATTTTTTTTTTTTGTCAAGTCGCAAAATATACACTAGTAGATAATGCACGATATTTGAAAAACAACAACATTTGAATAGTTATTTGGAAATGTATTTTAGATGTCATTAAAAATACAATCTTATTAGCGTATTTCGTGGATTTTTTAAAATAAGTTTACGTTTATTTATCGAAATATATTAAAACACATACGCGCGATATTTGGAATTAACTCGGATCCAATCAACACATATTTCGAATAACTCGTAAATGTACTCCCAAATGCATTTTCAGAAATATTTTTATTACGGAAAATGCATTTCCGATAATATATTGTTAAGGTTTGTGGGTGTAGGTGTATACATGTATATGTGAAATCTGTTTATTTCTAGAACGTCTACCTCACAGCAGCTGGTGCAATTGTGTACATCGTCGGAGGTGGATTCATTTTGAATGGGGCTGTGCCTGTCCAAGACGATGGCGGCGTTATAGCGACTGGGGTAAGGTTTGATTTCTGCATCAAATTTCCTTTTAAAAACTTTACTTTTTCAATCACCCATCAAACCTAACAAACTTGGAGACGATAATGTTTTCGGCTATGTTCTGCTTGTAATACAAGTACAACGCAATTAAAACAAGTAGAACACAACAAAAATGGTGTGAAAATGAGTCATGACGTCATTATATATTTGATCAATATCAAGATGACATATATATATATATATACACAGTATAAGTATTATATCAGTTATGCAGTCAGTATATGTCATCTTGACATTGCAATTCTCACATAGAAAGCTGACCAAATAATGACGTAATTTTCTCCCCTTGTTTATTGTTGTTCTACTTGTTCTAGTTGTGCTCTACTTGCAATGAAAATATGACATACAGTACCTATATGCAAGTCTTGTATGCACAGCATGCCATCTTGACATTGCAATTCTCACGTAGCAAGCTGAGCACAGAATGACGTCATTTCCCCCCCATTTGTATGTCAATTTCAAACATTGACGTTAATTACCAGGAAATTGGCATCGTTTTCTGAGCACGTCAGAAAACGTCGTCATTTTTTGGCCATTTTCTGTCATATTAAAAATGACCACTACTTCACACACGTCATAAGATTAAGATCCCTTCAGTTTTTGCTCATGCTCATCCTCTAGAATGATCCCTGATGTAGACATGTCCAAACGAATCAAGTGTCTAAATTTAAGATACTTCCCTGTGAAATAACCATTATTTAAAAATACATTTTTACTAAATATTTCCAGGTGATGTTTTTGCTGACAGGAATTATTTATTTATTCGACTCCATAATTGGCGCGTTCTGTCAATGTATCAATTAATCAGTTGCTTATTTAAACTTATATCATGCATCTGTATTTATTTCACACAACGCATTCCATGTATACCTAAACGATTCTTAAATGTTCTTAAACATCACGTTTTAGCAAACGTTGATTAAACAATTTAATAAAAAAAATATGGAATAAATTCAGAACAAAGGAATCGTTCATGTTTCATTTCTAGAAAGTTTAGTGCATTTACTTGAACATGTTTTTATAATTCGCTGAGACGAGTCACAAATGACGTCAACATTTTTTCGTTTAAACCGTAGTTCGTATTATCAAATGTCGTACAAAACGTGACTTCAAAGATATGAACTACAGTGTACGTGTAAAGTTTCATCGAATATTTGGATGGAACATTTGGAACCACGTATATGAATGGAATTTAAGATGCTTCATCTTTTATAGGGGGAATTCCCCGTTATACCGTACCTTTTTTTCATATAGTCTAAAGTTCGTTTTTAATGTAAGAAAGCGCGAATTGCTTGGAAATTCGAAAATTCATTCGTTTTAGCCGAAAATTCGTAATATCTGAGTTATAGAATTCGTCTTAAAAGAAGAAATTAATATTATTCGTCCATACGTACCCATAGGACGGGGCCTGGAAATGAGTTCGTAACAGCAGAAATTCGTATACTTCAGGTCGTTAACCCATTGATGTTCTGCAAACTGCACTTGTGTTGTCAGTAAAGCATGACATGTAGTGTCTCCAAACAACAGCTTTTGTCACTATTCAGGTCAATAATGTTTTTCCTCTATAAACAAAAGGGATTAAAGGAACAAGCTATAACTTAAAAAAAATTCAAGTTTTATTTTGATCCTGTGCTACAGGCTAGTGAATCGCTCAATTGGCTATGTTATAAAATCTCATTAAGAAGAACTAGCTTTATACGAATTACTGGTAGTACGAACTAATTTCCAGTGCCCTTCCTATAGTATACGCAGTATTAATGTTAATATCTTCTTTTAAAATTAATTCCGAATTCAGTTATAACACTGTTCCGTTTAAAAACGAATGGATTTTCGAGTTCGCCAGGATTTGCTCTATACGTTTATGTAAAATGAAATTTAAACAGTATGAAAAAAAAGTACGTTAAAATGAGGAATTCACCGGAGGAATTCTGCTGTAGTAGCCTATGTTTCATATCAAAATAATTTTTTTGCGTACTGTAGTAATTATTAGTACAGTGAAACTTCATTAAAAAGAACTCGCTTATTACGAATTCCTGATATTACGAGCTCATTTCCAGTCCCCGTCCTACGGTATATTGACGAATGATATTAATCCCATCGTTTAAAACGAATTACAAATTCGGATTTAACCCCATTTGCGTTTAAAAAGAATGGGTTTTCGAGTTCTCCAGCATTTGCTATATACGTTTCGTTAAAACAAAATTCAAAAAGCATGAAAAAAGTATACGTTCTAATTGGGAAACGTTCGAATTAACGAACATATTTTGCCGTCCATTGAAATTCGTCTTAACGAGGTTCCGATGCATTCTGATGGGTTCTTAAACAAGTTAATTCTTGGTTACTATGCATCCTAACTACGCCATCTACAGCTCGTAAAACTTCCATATGGATCAAATAAGCATCAATTTGGAAAAATGAAGGTAAACAAAATAGCGTTAAAATGGAGCAATTTGCGGAAGTAAACAAGCTCGTACTATTAATTCTTGCCATTCTAAGTGTGCAAACACACGTTCCAAAAGACAAAGTAAGTAATCAATTTAGCTAGATACAAAAAGTGTTGTACAAAAACTAACAAACTCCACCTTCGTCAGATATTTCATTAATAAAATTTCAGAAAATCAACATATAACTTCATTTTACTGCAAGCACATTTCAAATAGTTTCAGTTTTGATCTGGATTTCAGTCAGTAAGGAATTCCGAACACTTCTAATTGAAACAAAAACACTTAAGGTAAGTGCGTTTATAAAAAATAGCTTAGAAATAAGTCGAAGGAAATGCCAATATCGAGAAAGTTAATTTCAGTTGAATTAAAATTGAATTAATTTGAAATTAAAATACGACACTTTAAAAGTTTACGAAATGTAACCAAAATAAGGCTGGATTAAAAGTTAACTTTGCCAGCAAAGTAACAACTGGTGAGTCAAGTTTCTTAAAACACGTTTAAAAGCGCATTTTCATTTCCTATAACGCGTTTTGGGATTATTTTCATATTTAAAGTTATTTTAAACATAGATTTTTAACATAACCTACATAAGCTAATAGTTTGGGAAAAATTCTGAAAAATGTTGGGAACTTTTGCGAATTCGTGGAAAATACGATATACTGTGAGGGATTTCTGAGCTAACAAGTTATAAAATAAAAGGATTATGATATATACTGTATGTTTTATTTTGATTATACTATAGTAAGGATTTGTGGTAAAAAATTTTCAAATAAAAAAGTAACATCTTTCAATAAAAATAATGCATTTATCACTTTGTAAATATAATTATTGTGAGAACATTTAACATTTTAAGATTAAATATACGTTTCCAATCTGGAAATGGTACACAGTCGAACATCATTCGGACTATAATCTCAAAGGACGTCAAAATGTGTTCGTTTAAACCGTATTATCGGAAATCGATGAAACAGTATTGCTTTTAAAAATAAGAACTAAAATCACAATGTGCTAAATTTTCATCGAAGTTTGGAGGAAATCTTACCCCACGTTACCTACGTCCTGCATATGGGAAGGTACTTCGAGGATGATCCTCGAATAATTTCTCGTTATAACGTACCTTAATTACATGTACTTTCATATTGTCTGTATAAAGTTCGTTTTAACCCTTTCACTCTAGTATTATGATTCGAATCATAAAAAGTTTGGATAAGGGATCCCTTATCCAAACTTTTTGAAACTTTGGAAAATGTAACAATATATTATTAATATGTTCTCTGAATTTTTTCCAATTATTTTATTGAAAATAAAAAAAAAAAACTTGAAATTTCGAATTTCGAAATTTCAAAGTGACCTTCGAAATTTCAACATCCTGAAACAATGGCATAATTTGTGCCAGCTAATTTTTTTATGACATTTTTTTAATCTACAGGATGTGATTTATTAGATTGATGCAAAAAAAATCACTAAAAGTATTAGAAATTCATTAAAAACAACTTTGTTTTTAAGCCTATTACCGCAAATTTCTTGAAAATGTAGCTTCATGCTTTCAAAATTCGATAATTTCATAAATAATGCCAGTAGGATGCACTATAAGCATGCAGTGTAAAGAATGGCTATTCCGCTATACACTAAAGAACTGCAGTGAAACTAAAAGTCATTTTATAATGGAGTTATGTTTTTTCAAACATTATGTCCCTGCATGATCAGGGACAGTGCTAGTGAAAGGGTTAACGCTGCGTGTAGCGAATATGGTCGGGGACTTGAAAATTCAATCGTTTTATCCAAACTTTTGTGTAATATCCAATTTCGGCATTCGTCTTAAACGAATAAATTCACATTATTCGAACATTTTGGGGCTTATCATTTTTTCCTAATTTCTAGGAAGAAAATACAGTCTAAAAACATGAGCACCAGTGCAATTTCCAGCATTTCATTTTGGATGAAGCTGGTGGAATTGGTACGTTGCTACAATTAATGTTCCCAGACAGAATCACATGGCGTGTTGTCATCTAATTCCAAATATATTATATCATTCATTGTTAACTAGCTCAAACAATCCATTTCAGATTCTGGGTTTAATTTGCTTCATCCTTTTCACTTATTTCGGTGTGATCGTGTGCACCGGTGCTGTTGTCATCGGCAGAGGGTGCTGGGTGCGCTACGACATTTCGGCAACAGCAGCAGTGGCTTATCCATTTGTCATACAAATTGTACTTTTGGTTAGTCATGCCAGCAATCCAGAGGCCTATCTGAAAACATTAGTGGTAAGTTAGTGGCTGCATGACATAGTCTAGATAGATATGTCTCCAATAAACGCCGGGTGAGTGCATCTTGCGTGCTTTTGATGATATTTTCACTCATTAATATGATGATGATGTCGTCATTCATTAAAAATTGTGTTTATTTCGTCATTCATTATGATTCTGGTGATGTCATTCGTCAAAAATTTCGCTGATGACGTCATTTATTAAAAATTCTGATGATGACATCTTTCATTAAAATTCTGTTGATGGTGGCATTCGTTAAATTTCTGAGAATGTCACTCATTACAATTCTGATGATGACGTCGTTCATATAAATTATGATTATGACGCCATACGTTTTAAAAATTCTTCTGATGTCGCGTTCATTAAAAATTCTGATGATGACATCATTCATTAAAAGTCTTCTGATGACGTCATGCATTAAGATTCTGACGATGAAGTCATTTATTAAAAATTCTGATTATGTCGTCATTCACTACAATTCTGATGAATGTGATGATGACGTAATTCATTAAAATTCTGACGATGACGTTATCCATTAAAAAAAAACGCTCTTGCTGATATTCAAGTCTCCTTTTGAATATTTTTCATATTCGATATTTTTTTAAATAATATGTTAAGTTTAAAGTGTCAATATTTTAATTTTTAGGATCCACTGTTTACCATAGCTGGATTCATAGTTTTCGTCACTGCGGGCTCCATTCAGGTGTACTACGCCAATTATTACAACTACATTCCACTTATCGCCACAGGGGTAAGTCGATCCAACTAAAATGACTTACATTGTACTCAAACCTGAGGGTGCATATTTATTCAAAATGTAATGTTTTAAAAACTTTATTCCCTATTTTAGGCCATGTTTATCTTCACTGGACTCGTTTATCTGGGTGACTTTATTCTTGGCTTAACCGGAAGAAGCAAGAAGAAGGAATACGAATTAGGACCATCCCCACCATTGGAATCTAGCAGACTTTAAATAAGAATTATATATAAGAATATATTTTTTTCTAAAAAAAAAATGTGAAGAATTTCCTTATAAATAATACATTATTATCTAAAAATGGGTTTCAATTTCTGAATTAAAAAAATGGCGAACGACGAGTACGTTTTTTTTTTAAATTGAAAAAGTAGCAAATATTCTAGATTTTTCAATGCATTTCTTGCATCCTTTAATTAATCTTATACTTTTAAATTCATTAAACATACATGTATAATCAAATTCCATATAAATCTGGGCCAACTAATAAAGTATAAATAATTATAAATAATAACTGGAGTGATTCAAAACTATGTTCAAACCTTTAAAAAACGTTATATGAATTTTCGACAGTATGACGTATCCAGTCCCCGTCCTATGTTAACTTCTTCGTTTAAGACGAATTCCAAAGTAAGATATTACAAATTGTCGACTATAAGACGAATGAATTCTCGAGTTCCCGAGTATTCACGCTGCGTCAGGCTACTTTAAAACGAACTTAAGAATTTGAAAAAAAAGGTACATGTTCGTTATAAAGAGGAATTCACCCTATAAAATTTGCTGTATATTAATATTTGGAGTGGTTCAAAACTATTCAGAACTTTAAATGAATTTCTGACAGTACCAAGTTATGACAAAAACGAACTTAAGATTATACAAATAAGGTACGTTATAACGGGGAATTCCCGATTAAAATTGCAGCACCATTCCCTCATATAGGCTACATATGTATAGGCCTACGTAGGGTAGAATTTCATCCAAACTTTGATGAAACTTTAGTTCTTATCGTTGAAGTCGTGTTTTGTCTGACTCCCGATAATACAAACTACGGTTTAAAGGAAAAAATTTCGATTTCTCTCGAGGTTCGACTGGTAGCGAAAGGGGTGTACCCCCGTTGCTGTTGGGGTTGCATAAACATACCAGGAAAGGTTTTACGGTATTTTAATACGATTTCAATTATTTTTGGCTTTGTTAATCATGAGCTCATTCTGCTACATACACACTAACAGGACTGATAAATGCATCGATTGTTTTGTGATTTTTTTTTCAATACATGTATACAGCGCGTATGGAATCCTGTGATTCAAACGCGACCTCAGCACAGCCTGGCTCGAAATATAATCTTTGTTATGAAAAAAAAACCGTTCAATAACCTATTCATTATACGATATGGTATTTTCATTCAAAAATCGAAGGAAAATGTGGTGCATTACTCCGCGTATTTTGAAATCCGAAGTTTTAGATTCCCGCAGTGTCATTGACCATGGTTTCAGTCATCTGCAATGCAAACTACAATTATAAAGTTCTTCAGCCGCATCCACATCTAGGAGTATTTGCATAAATTCGTCGATAAATAAATAGAAGGGGTATTTTGGATTTGACGATTTATCTGGTCAACATGTCAACCTCGTCGGAGGACGTCGAGGAACAAAGAAGGGAACTGAGGATATTCCAGAGACCCGTATTCTGGGTTAAACTTACAGAACTGGTAAGTTTTCACTTACACTATACGCTTCGTTAATTTCGAATTAAATATCTGATACTTGTTTGGATCAGTTCAATCCACGGTACAGACTATCATTTAGTAATTTAATTTGTGGCTGCAAATACAGGAATAAGATTATGGCTTAGATAGTAAATACATGACCTTGAACAAGAATTTCATGGTCGTTTGTTTTTTCTGGCTTAAATTACTCCTTCACACTTATGATAGATTCCAATAGTATGAATCGGCTGATTTAGTTTGAAAACGTTTTTGAAAAGTTACGTTTTTATTCGACTGATTTTGTAAAGACAGTGAATAGTTGAAAAAAGTTGAAAAGAGAAAAAAGACAAAGTAAAGCTGCCCTTATTAAAAATTTAAATTATCACTTTAGTTAATTGTTGTATCTAGTAGGTATCAAGGTATTATTACGGGTTATTTTACGCATCCCAAATTTAAAACCTTGCAAAGACACCTTTTAATGGTATATTTCAGGTTGCTTTACAAGTTCTTAAAAGGTTTCATTTCAAAATTAGTTTTTTATAGGTTTCACAAATATTTAAAAAAATCTAAAACATTTGAATGAAATTTAAATTATACTCAAGTGATACTTTCATCAAAAGTTCAGGTTTCAAATCAATGTATTCTTTTTGAGTACCAGAAATGTATCTTCGTTAAGTTTTATTACGGTCTTTATTATCGCATGCAGATCAGTACCTCAGGAGGGTTCATTAATGTGAACTAAACAAGTTTGATTTAGATACCTTACATGACCTTTGAAAATGTAAAGTTTTAAATAGTTTTCGTTTTTTTTAAAGTTACTGAATAGTATTAAATGGAATACGAGAATATTAGTCCTAAATATAGTTTTAAATTGTGTTCAGTAATTGTGCAAGGAGAAGCATTGTTTTACTGTATTCCAGCACAAAATTAATTGTATAATTTTCCATTTCTCAACTACAAAAACTACTGAATGTAACTTTTTTATTTGATAAATTAATTATATTGTTGCCTATACATGTACATGTATACATACTTGAAAATTGTTTGTTTGAAAATACAGTTTAGAAAAAAAACAACTTACGCAACGTTTCTTTTCGTTTCTTTTGGTACTGTTGTCATATATAGTCTTTTCGTCACATTTTGCAAACAAATTCTACATAATACAAGCATTTTTGTAATACCATTTTTCGCGTCCCCTTAAAAATAATGAATTTCTAGATTTCTTATCGTACATACAGTGTCAGTGAATGATAACTACTGTATAGGTAAACTGCAGACTCTGCTAGACCAATGATTTCATTTAATGTACAGCTGTAGAGCATTTCGAGTTTGGACAAAAACAATTTCCGTGAAATATATCAAATTATTCGCAAAATTGGATATTTTGTGAAAAATTTGCTTTATGAACAAATAATAGAAAATTTTAAAATAGTATGCATATTTATTTCTCATAAAACTCATTCACAGAAAATATTCCACTACTATAAAAGTTTAATTAAGACGACACAAGGTATTCAATATTTTGCAAAATTTAAAAATGGCAATGAAATTGTTTTCAAAATTTGACAAATTTGTATTCGGAAAAGAAGAAAAATTTGAAAATTTCTACCCTGAAAGGTTCATAATTTTGCCAATTTGTCCTCGTAATCTGTTGAAAATTTTGCAAATCTGTACATGTACTCGCAAACAGTCACAATTTTTTACAAATATCTGCTGTAAAAAGCTGGAAATATGTACTCTGAGAAAGTTGAAAATTTTGAAAATTTGACCTGTGCAATTGGAGAAAATTTTGCAAATTTCTACTGGGAAAATTTTAAACCTTTTGCAATTGGGCCCTGAGCTAACCATGTAGAAACATTAATTTTGGATTGTGACAACATTAGTACATTGAATTTCCTTGACTTTTTCAAAATAATTTTTTTGTTTCCATGCATCTTAAAGTGGTTGGACGTGAAAATATAGTAAACGAGACTTGTTAAAACGTTAACAAATCAATAAATATACTGGTTGTGGAGAACACGTCTCATTTACTATTTTTCAAAATAAATCATTCTTTCCTGACTTTTTAGAAATTTTCAAGTTCTATGACTTTTTCAGATTTTCCAGATCTGGGGGAACC
>JAQGBX010004523.1:0-15191 GCA_034698745.1 Megaphyllum sjaelandicum | reverse complement strand
ATGGCGGCGCTGCGGTGTTTTCGGAAAAGAAACTTCCATTGGACATCACTGTGCCTGGAGAGTGTGACCTTGAGAAGGGGCGAAAAGCGTGTACAGTTTTGGTGCTCATCTTTCGTCGAAAATTAGGTAATTTTTGCAAATGCCCCAAGTTTGATTACACATTTAATGCATGTCTACTGATCTGCTTGTTACTTCGCTGATTTTTAGCAATAATAAAGATCCATGTTTGATTTAATTATTCAGCTTTGGGTGAAATTATTCAGTTTCAAGAATGCGGAGTCGGAGTAATTCTGGGGTTCGCCTGGATTACTATCAGCGAATTGTTTTAAAGACAATTTTGCAATATCAGGTGATTATTAATTGCTTACTTTGTACACAAGTATGCTTTTCGAATATCACTTGAAAATGCAGTTACCAATTAATGCATCGATCGTACAAGAATGTACTCATTATCCAAAGCATTTTGCTATAGGGTTTCAAACGTTTTGCAGATAGACATACGTACAGTAGCTCCTACTTTAGCGTTGTTCTTGAATATGGTCAGGAATATTATAAAGCAGTTAATTGTGTGCCTGCTACGTACCTTAGAAATTTATCAAAAAGTAATTAAAATTTAAATTAGTGACCATATACTGGGTAGGTGCCACGAAGCAAGATGGCCAAGTGGCTAGCATCCTCGATCAACTTTCATTCGGTGGACGCAGGTTCGATCCCCGTGTTGGCTTTTCTTGAGTGTGGTTTCGGGTTTCCCATTCATTCATGACCAGATTATTTAATCTGACCCCCCACTCCCTCCCTGGTAAAGAATGGAATAGAAGATGTTTGGAACTTACGCATTTTTGCATTAAAAATGTTGGTTTTAATGCCAAATTTTCGTCTTGGAAATTTAATTATCCCCCCTATAATCTAAATAATATTTTATTGCGATTTATGAATGAAAATAGTTACAATATTAAAAAAGCAGGCATCGCTTGATGATTTATCTCACTGATTGTCGAACTACTTATTTATACAGTGCATAAGCTCTCTATGTATAAAAAGCCATGAATATAATATCTCGTAAAATAATGTGAAGCTACACATGTGGGAAGAAATACTTTTTCTGAGGAATGATTTTGTTTTCACACAAGCATTAAATTATAATTTGGCAATTGCTCAGTATTACTGATAATAATTTGGATTTCAAGAAGGATTTCATAGTTTGTCTGGTATTGCCATTCCCATCCCATTAATTTCAGTTGAAATAAGTTTCATGTTGAATTTTTTATGGTTAATTGTTTAGGATCCAGTTACTGGACTTTTACCATCCACTCCATCTACGGATCATGCCTGGGTGCGTGACAACGTTTACTCTGTGCTTGCTGTTTGGGGGCTGGCTTTAGCCTACAAAAAAAATGCTGATTTGGACGAGGATAGATCAAAAGCGTATGAATTTGAACAAGTAATGTGAACAGGAACATATCAGAGTTAATTTCAATTCAACGTTTATCACATAGTATCGCACCCACTCTTCAAAAGTGACTCAACTCAACATTTTTCATTTTAAGACAGAGCAAGTTTTAATGCATTGTAATATAAAGTGACTACACTGTTATTTAGTCGAAGCTATGGCAACCTCGAATATGCCGCTTTTACTAAATATTGAGCTTGTCTCATTTGCACTAATATAAGTTTTAAACCAGAAATTAACAGTTTTTGAGTTGGGGCAATTATGAAGCAGGGGTGTTATATACATCTTAAAATGTTAACATGTTTATTTTATTAGAGTTGTGTTAAGCTCATGCAGGGCTTACTCATGGCGATGATGCGGCAAAAGGAAAAGGTTGAAAAATTCAAGGAAACATTAAGTTCTAAGGATTGCCTGCATGCCAAATACAACATTAAAAATGGTCGCACAGTGGTTGGAGATGATGAATGGGGCCATTTGCAACTTGATGCTACTTCTCTATTTCTCTTAATTTTGGCACAGATGACAGCATCAGGTAAGAAATTGCTTCACAAATTTTAATAAAAAAAATCAACTGTTATAATTATTGTATATATTTTAATGTCCACTTAATCATTTTATAGGCCTTCAGATTGTCAATAATCTGGACGAAGTAGCATTTATTCAGAATCTTGTTTTCTATATAGAGGCTTCTTACTGTGTCCCGGTAATCCACCGTTTCAATTTAAAATGCTAATATATTTGTAGAGCATTCTATTGAATTAAAATTTTTGACATTATTATCTTTAGGACTATGGCATATGGGAAAGAGGTGATAAAACAAATCATGGTCTCCCAGAATTGAATGCAAGCTCAATTGGAATGGCCAAGGCATTTAAACTTTTTTAACTTTCACATTGGTGTCCCACAATCTTATGTAAATTCATCATGAGTTAATTTTAATTTAATTGCTTTGTAGGCTGCACTGGAGGCAATGAATGAACTAGATTTATTTGGGGCTCGCGGGGGCCCTGCATCTGTTATCCGCGTCTTAGCTGACGAAGCCCAAAAGTGCCAGGCAGTTTTGCAGTCAATGCTCCCTCGAGAATCTAACTCCAAGGTGATAGTTGCATCTAATTTTATCAATTCAGAATATATCTAAACATCACTAAATTCTGGTAGAAATCTTTAGGAGGTTGATGCTGCCCTTCTTAGTGTCATCAGTTTTCCAGCCTTTGCTGTGGATGACCCTGAGCTAATCAAGATGACTCGGCAGACTATTATAGACAAACTTCAAGGACGGTATGGGTGCAAACGCTTCTTACGCGATGGCCACCAGACAGCTAAAGAGGTATCCAGGATTATCATAGGACAACATTAGCAATTTGTTAACAAAGCCCGTATGATAGCAAATGTTTAAATTAACAAACATTTTAGGATAAAAATAGGCTTTACTACGAGCCATGGGAACTGAAGGTGTTCGAAAATATAGAGTGTGAATGGCCATTGTTCTTCTGCTATCTAGTTCTCGAAGGATGCTTTATGGGTGATAAAGAATTGGTAAGATTTTTTTAGTAAAGTGGACTCAATGTTGCAATGGCAGAAATTTTGATTTAAAATTGGTAGGTAGAGAAATACCAAAGAGCACTGGATGATGTGTTGGTGAAGACAGAAGATGGGTTGAAATTAATACCTGAACTGTATTCTGTGCCAGCTGATAAAGTTAATGCTGAATACAGAGAGCCACACAGCCAAGAGCGAGAAGTGAAAGGCAAAGTCCCATTCATTTGGGGGCAGAGTTTGTACATTTTAGGACGATTGTTACAAGAGGTATCTTGCATTTTCGTAGCATGCATTATTCTTACTTAATACGTGTGAAAACAAAAAAGATGCATCTTATTATCTCCAACCCCATATTATGAATGTGTGCATGATTTCAGGGATTTCTGGCACCCGGGGAGCTAGATCCGCTCAATCGACGGCTTTGTTCTGAAAAGAAACCTGACGTTGTGGTGCAAGTAGTTGTTTTAGCTGAAGATGCAAGTATTCAAGAAAAGTTGAGGTCATGTGATTTTGAAATTCCAACTTATGCTGAGGTTTCACCCATTGAAGTACAACCTGCCAGAGTTCTCAGTCACATATACACATACTTAGGTAACCATGCCAGATTAGTTAATAAATATTGGTACCTTTTGAAAATAAGAATATAATTTTTTTTCAATAGGGAGAAATCGCAAGTTAAATCTCAGTGGACGCAAATCAAAGGATGTTGGAATTCTCAGTACCAGCAAGTTGTACAAATTGCAAGATAAAATCTTTGCATTTACTCCTCAAGTAAGGTTGAAATTTCATTTCATTTAAATACACTTTATATATTTTTGACCAGATGCTTTATATTCATCTGATTATTTTAATTGCTATTATAAACACTAACATAAGTTTACTTTCATCGTAACTTCTTATCATGTGTACTTGTAATGCAGTCATTGTAGTTTGCTTTACAGGATTTACCTTTACAAAAGTCAGCTAATTGTTTAAAATGTATATATTCACACTTGTGTATGTTGTCCTAGTGTTAAATATCACTGTTTCTGTCTGCATAGTTTGTAGATCAAAAGCGGTTCTACATTGCTTCTGATATCGAGCTCCTCATCGACATGTCCAAAATCGAGATTGCTTTCCTGAAGTCTAGTTGGCGCATGCTTGGACGTCCCATTGTTATACTTCCTGTTACTCAATCGTTGTTAGGTCAGTTAAAAGTACATCAGCTACATAATTTGTACTTGGATAAATCAGAAAGTTTTGGTGTATAACCTATATGAATGACACTGATAGAGCATAGATCCAGGAAAATAGAATTCATAATTTCATAATTGATGATTGTCAAAATGGGGCATTTCTTTTGCAAACATGTGAACTCACAAATGTACATTTTCATACAACGTGTCATCTTATGTTTGAAATTAATTTAAAACCCCTCAAAATGTAAGAAAGTAAATTCTAAAAACATATAGCTTGGAAAGTCAGGGAAACAGTGTGCAAACATACCATATTTAGCTTAGTCAAAGTTTTAAATGCAGTGCTTGCTTCAAATTACTTTTTGTCATAATTTTACTGCTAATATATGGCTGTCTGTCAATTGCCTCACTTCAGTCCCTTGTGAACTGGTAGCCTTGTTTTATCATGCATTCTCAATTGCGGACTGTTGTTAATTAATTGTCTGACGACAGTTTCAAAATGTGTCATGGCCTGATTACAGAATCTGGACACCAACAATTTCTACGTTGTTAATGATGTCGAATTGCTCGTGTTTATGTTCAAATCAGCCTTATCTTTCCTGAAAAGCCACTGGCGCATGTTGGGCCGCCCGACTGTTTCCATTATTATTGGTAATGTTTTATTAGGTGGGTTGATTTTTGTATAAATGGTGCCTTGTGGAGAACACCTGATTAATCTTCTAACTTTTCATAAGGTAGTATGATGCATACTTGTATCCCCTGGCTTTCTTAATTAAGTTTTTAAGTTTATGAAAGAGATGAGCCAGCGATTAAAAATTTTAAATCCATGAAGAATGTACATTCTTTTCCTCTTTGAGCACAATTTAGCCAATTAGTCACTGTTTATTTTCAGATGAAGGAAAAATTCCACCGGCAATAATATCCACCCTCAAGAAATTAAAAAGCGGTTACATTGGTGGCACCAGGTAGGTTTTAAAGCAAATGGCAATGAAATTTTAAAAAAGCTATTTACAACTACAGCCCAAATTGAAAAAGGGACTACGTTTTCTAACATCAGTTAGTTGCATTTACCACTTGCTAACTTTTATTTGTATTATAAATTTTAGGGTGACCCTGGGTAACCTTGAAGATTTTCTTAGCACATCGTGCATTACCAATCTGAGCTTCTTAGGCAACCAAGAAGAGGGCTGTCCAGATGGTAAGCCATTGTATTAATGACCCAAAGAAATTTGGTAGAATATTGATCACACTTTAATTCCAGTTCTTCACAAACACGTGCAAGATTACTTGGAGAAGGAACTTCACAAGTCACTATCGCCCAACTGCAAGCTTCGAATGGAACAAAGAGGACGACTTGACATGAACCGACCACGTGCTGCCAATCTTCGACGCCGTAAGTCATCAGTAGCTGGGATGATAAAACGAAGCCGTACCATACATTTAGGCGATGAAGGTGAGGCAGATGTTCTTTTCTTTCGTGAAATTAAGAAATGGGGAATATACGAAGAAGTTAGAACATTTGTTTCTGAAAATTTCAGATCTCTGCTATTCTCTATCAAGAAGGGTTAGCACTACTACCTTGCCAACTATACATGACCTTGAACCAGGTGGCTATTCATCACCTCCAGAAATCCGGACCAGATCCCCATCACCTGAAGGTGGAGATGCAGATGATGAATGGAGGCCTCAAGTGGGTGGGAGGACACGGTAATGACATAGCCCTGTTATACTAACTTATTGTTGGCCTAAGGCCAATTTACACTCAACAATCACCTCTTAAAAATTGTGACCTGGTTATTTTTTAAAAAATTATTAATAATACAATGAAAATCTTATTGTATTAATCATAGCTTTTAACAATCAATCACATCATCAATCATTTTGTGTATGCAGAAATTCATTACATTCCTGTTAATCTGGATAGCCCTTCATTTGGAACAGATTTTAATCAACAAATTTCAATTGAGTACATTTGATTGTTCGTATAATTGGGATAAAATAGTTTGTTCTGTTATTGATGGGTGTTAATTAATTTTAATCATAATTGTGATCCACTAATAGTCCTTCAAGATGAACATCCTATGGTAGCAGAAATACAAGCTCATTCTCAAATAAAATAATGCTTTGTGAAGTGGATTGACAGCTCTCGATCATATACATGTATTAATGTATTTACTGGTTTCCCACAGCACCCAGAGCATGCAATATGAAAACGTAGACATTGAAGAGCTGCAAACAACCTTACGTGAGACTGACAATTTAGAAGAGCAAGGCGATATTTTGCATTACTTTTTCATTAGCAAGTGAGTAGACACATAGTGGCAGCTGTATAGTGTTCTTGGTGAGCCTGTGGGTTGCATTCATTTCCATCTTTATTTGAAATAGGGGCCTGCACTGGGACACAGGCCTTGGCAGTGGCTCATCTGTTACTGTGAAGGAGCTACTTAAGTCTTTGTATGACAAGGCATGCCATCAAAAACATTGGGCACTCGTGCGCCACATTGCTGGCACTTTGCAAAAAAGGGTAGAAGATTTAACTAAGGTGACTAGCTTTCATTCGCTCTCTGCTGGCTTGCATCACAATTACCAGTGTTTAAATATCATTGGTTTTCTTCTCAAATAGGCCGTCACTGATCTGTTGGTACGACAGAAGCAGGTGACTGTGGGTTTACCACCTTACAATGAAAAAACAATTTCCAGTCCTTTACCATCGAATGAACTTCAAACTTTGATTCACCAAGCTCATGGAGATGACGAAAGTACAGCAATGCTGACTCAAGTATGTTCGGATTAATTTTTAAATTTATGCATACATAACTTAATAATGGCTAATGTAATTTCTTAAACGTTTTTGTTTAGGAACTCATTGTTTATTTGGCAATGTTCATTCGTACTGAACCACATCTATTTCAAGAAATGCTGCGTTTAAGGGTTGGGCTTATTATTCAGGTGATGGCATCTGAACTTTCACATTCTCTGAAATGTCCAGGTACATGACAGGACAATTTTTTAAGGAGTCAATTATGGGACTTTTACTTATTGTGTCTAAATTTCAATAAAAAAGCTAATTAATTTCTATACTTTGGGTTAATTCAGGAGAAGTAGCATCTGAACACCTATTAAATTTGAGCCCATTTGAAATGAAGAATCTCTTGCATCATATTATAAGCGGAAAGGAGTTTGGAGTGAGAAGCGGTAAGGATTTTTTAGTTTAACAAACTTGATAATAACTTATCTGTCAAATTTATTCAAGATTATTTGCTCTCAACTCAATGCACGATGCTGAAGTCAATGAAAAATTCATTTACATGTATACTAAAATATACTTAGTTTAATTAATTAAAATGTGGTATTAATGAAATTATGTAAATTATAAACTAATATATGGCTATTCTTATAGCTCGCAGTGGCACATTATCTGTGATAAGCTCCAAATCAAGCAAAATTAGCAAAGTAAGTGCTTTCAATTAATTTATGTAAATAATGCAATAACTTCTAATGAATGTGAGGAAATTTAATATTTTTAAATAATAGTGGTTGGACAGGAATGTGGTTAAGATGTGAAAAATGATCACCAATCTGTTTATGGAGTTGATAAAACTAATGAAAAAGTTGCTGTTAGTGAAAATTTAAATCTCTTCAAATCAAAACACCATTTTACCCATAACAACATACTAGAGAAGTCTAAAAATAGCTTTGGCACTAATTTTTCTTGCCATGTCCTTGATTTGTAGGAGGACCCAATTTTTTGATCAGTGTTATTATCAGAGTATGCATTGAAAGTTGTTTAAAACCATACAATTAACAGCTGATATAAAAATAGCATGATTCTGAAGGAATGGGCTATATTGATTTTTGGTTTGTTCTCCTTTCATGTACACCATGTTAGGCCTTTATACCAGAGTGTTTCCTAATTTTACTAATATTTTTCTTTTCCTATAAACACGAAGCAAAAGAGTGTTCATCAGTCACAGGTATGGCAATGACAATTAACACAACTAATATTTTTTTTAAATTAGTCTTATAAAGAATTATTGTAGCATATAATAATTCAAATGATTGGCAAAGGTTTATTACCTCCAGTGCTATATTTATAATGAACTGTTGTTAGTTTAAACCTGATTGATTTTAGTGGATTTCTTAACTTTGTTTAATCCAAAATATAGTAAGATTTTAAAAAAAAAGTCTTGTAGCAACCATAGTGACTAAAAATATGTTTATCATGTATTTCTTCTCACAATATTTTCATTGAGGGCCATTTTTATTCCTTCCTTGCCTGTTAACTATGCATTTTGTCAATTGTGTCTTCTCAGTTTTCTGTGACCTTAAGCATTCATCATCTAGTGACAGTAAATTATGATACTCCACTGCTGTTGGTAACCAATAACAGTTGAGGATCAATGCTGTACTTTTGTAAGAAGGCTTAGATGATAATTTAGAAGTCTTGCCAATTTCTTAATAGATTGATAAGTTCTATAAGCCAAATCTCCGCTGATATCATCGCATAATGGCTGAAAAAACTTATCAACGGATTTTAGTTTTGAATGATTATGCAAAATTGTGCATGTCATTATAATGTGATGTTTGCATTTACTTAGGAGTGATTACCTAGCATATTGTCTGGAAAATCTATATTCAATCTGAAGCATAATTTTTGTGACAATGTGTCTTATCATTGTATGTAATGAATTTGCTGCATAGTTTCATGTTTTCTCCATTTTCCATTGTTATATTGGACATACATCAAATCAAACTAACTATCGTGAAAAGATTAAGTCAGTCAATGAATGGTAATTTGCACGAGTCATCTAATGGTAGTGAAAGCATCTGCAATGCATATTAATGTAGTTTGATATTGCATTCCTTGCACGTTTTATATGGTGATGGTAAAATCGAACAGTAGATAAGACGTGCTCGTAAAGTCTAGTAGAGTATTAAAAACCTAACTTGTGATCTAATACAGGGTCTGTTCAGATCTGGGATAGGTTTCAAGCATCTAGAGAAAGCCAAGGTGGGTTTTTAAATTGAACCTACCCTACATGTAAGCCTATCATACATGTTCCACTATCCCTTCCAAGCATTGAGACTTGCCTGATTAATTGGCCTGTGCAATTAAACCTACTCAACATTCCGAATTTTTTCCTATTCTATCATTGATATAAAGATAAAGATGTGTGCAGTATTTTCTGTCGTCTAATCTAATTTTCCATTCTAGAAGAGAAACTTGACCTTGTTGCCCTCGTTTGCAAGTGATGGCGAAGATATCAGCAAGGAAGCTACTCGGCAGGGCAACTGGCTTCGAAGACGGAGATTAGATGGTGCCCTAAATCGTGTCCCCATGGGTTTCTACCCAAAAGTCTGGAAACTATTGGAAAGAGTTGAGTTATAGGAATTTTTTATTTAACATTTCTTGTAAACCTATTGCTCAATAAAATCCTTCCAAAAAAGAAATGAATTTCAAAAGGGGATTTTTAAAGTAGCAATTCTTTATGCTTAATTTTACTAGAAATAAAATCCTTTTCTTAAAACTAGTTTAGAAGAAACTTGACACTAATGCAAATTGTAAAAATCAACAGTTGGAGGGAGCAATGTTCAAGCATTTAACAGACATTGCCAAATAACATTAGACAAAAATAAAGCTAAAGCTATAAAAAGTGCATAAAGTCTGCAATAAAATAAATGTCCAATAAATATAGGCCTACATGTATTAATCTCCTAGTCCATAATGCCAGAAAAAATAAAAAAAGCAAAGGGGATTGGCCGCTTTAGCATCACTACACACAATTTAATCATAACTTCATCCAATAAAAAACTGAAGTTGCCACTCTTTAATTCAATCTCTAGATGGAGGAGATCTTAAGTCTCACTTGCTTTTTATTCTATTTCTATAGACATATGGCTTGCAGTTGGCTGGAAAACTTGTACCACATACACTGACACAAGAGGTAGGTGTTGACAATTTTATTTAAAGCAATGGATTTGTTTTGTTAATCTGAGAATGAATTTTATTACAGATGACACCAGGAGAATTGAAATTTGCCCTGCAACTGGAAACCGTGTTGAATACTATCCCATTTCCAGAATACCGACAATTGGTCGTTGAAGCCATCATGGTGATGACTTTGATCGTGGACCATGATGCAGTCAAACACTTGGGCAGTGTAATTGCTGTGGAGGACATTGTGCACCGGGCCAATCAGATATTTTTGGATGATCAGGTAACCCAGTAGGGCATTGTGTTTGAAGGGAAAAAATTGTTTGCAATTGGCAAAGCATTGAAATTGAGGCATGGGCTATTTTAAGATAATTATGTCACTGTCAACTCCTATAATTCAGAAAATTTTTGGTTTTTACTTCAATTAGAAAAACGTAAATGGTGATGCAACTCTTTGTTGCGCTCCATTGGCTGGCCCAAAGATCCAATGCAGTGGAACATGTGGAATCTGCCAACATTTTTATGACAGCGCTCCCAGTGGTCACTATGGGACCATGACATATATGATTCGTGCTGCTGCATTAATGTTGGATTGTCTACCAAAATCTGGAGACATTGACTGTGCTGTGAGCTAAACTAATTGTGTGTGGCTGTAAAATGGTGTGCAATCTCAATTAAAATACTCTTCCTGTTAATATTTTATGTTCTGGATACCAGGGGCATTGGTATTCTCTGTATTGATGACCACGAACAGTATAACATACTTACTGGTACCCAGTGTTGGTTCTAAAAATCGCAATACATTAACTTCATTTACATATTTTCCCAGGATTGCTTCTCACCAAGCTTGCTTCTTGGCCTTTTAAAGTTTTACTGCCCATCTGAATACAATTGCACCCTCTTTTAGCATGTTGACGATTTTATTTAATGGGATTTTTGTCATTTTAAGCTTTTAAACTCGTGTGCTTTACTGCAATAATAATTCTGTGATTTTAAATATTTCTTAAGACTGTTGATTTTAAAGTTGGCTAGAGAACAGAGTAGGCTAAAGTCCTACTGATATAATTTACCAGATCAAAATTTTGTAAAAAAGTAGGCTACTCTGCATTTCAATTGCACATGTACTGCCTTTGCACTGCCTTTGCAGATAGTAACGTCAGTACAGTGGAGTGGCAAACATTCTGTACTATAAGATCTGAACTTAACATTTTTTAGTTTTCACATAAAGCCAAAGCTTCCAAATCTTCTTTATGTTTAGCATTCAAACAAATTTGTGCCAAAAAGATATAGTAGGCCTACTACATTTCTTAAATGTAGGGTTTCTATGGTACTGTAATTAAAATCTCCATGCATAATGTAAAATTGAGGAAATAAATTTTATATTAGCATTTCAAAATTAAAAATAAATTTAAAATTAGTTGTGGAGTACTGGAAGGGAATGCGTTTTCATAGAGATTTATACTTATAGCACATACTGTATACACTGAACATTTTATTCAGTTTCATAATTGCTATATTATAGCTATGCAAATGTCATGCATGACTGCTGTTTTATTTCTGTGTGAAGTGAAAATATTTTTTGCTCCTATTAATAAATATATATTCTTGTTACATTACCTGTCTTGGCATGGCAAAATTTAGGTGCAACTTGGCATTGAACGAGATCAGTACTTAGTGTTCAGCATGAAATTTTATTGGGTAATTAATTAACTCTGCTTGTTTGAGCTTCGAGCAATTTTTAAACTATATTATGACTAGATTATCCCGCCGTTTTATAAAATAAACACAACGAATACTACAGTAATAGACTACAACACTGAACATTTAGGCCAAATTATGGCATCCTCAAGCAATTTATGAATGTAATATTAAGAATAGGGCAAAGCAAAACAGCGTTAATTATTACGAGCCTAGGTTCATAATTAAGTCATGATTTGATGCTCTGCTTACTGCAATGCTAAGACCATGGTCAGTGAGAATGAAGCTTAGAGTTTACAGGCAACCATATAACATGAGTAAAACGTTGTTTCTAAGTGCATGAAAATATGATCCTGATCATGCATTACTGATAACTAATAAGGATTATTTCACTTTTTCTATAAATGACAATCATTCCTGTCCCAACTAGTATTATGGTCAAGTTCTCTAATTACCAACAGTGATAAGAAGAATGAGATGATTAATTAAAAAAATTGAACTCAAAACCAGCAGTGCATCGACTATGATCATTGATTACTGTGCTAAAATTTCAGATGTTTTCCCATGTCAACATAAAATAATTGTTCTAATTAATTTCATAAAACTTAAGTATAGAAACATATTGAAAATTTTTAGTGTCAACTAATCGGTGATGTTAAAGAAAAGAGTTGTTGGCAACTAACCAAGATATATTAAGATATATACGCATATACAGTACATTAATATTTAAGCCGGTTTCTACATTGAATGCAAATTTTAAGTTGAATAAAAATTGATGATATTTAACCATGGGATAGAATCGGTAACTAGGAAATGTTTCTCTATACAGTACTGAAAATTCGCAGGATAGCATTTCAGGAGATGAACCTATATGAGGTTTATTTCCTGGAGATAAACAAGGTAAACTACTTGACACATTTAGATACTTAGATACATTTTATCTCTAGAAAAAAATGGAAAACTAACTAGTCCGTGTGTAGGTAAGCTAAGTTCAGTAAAGAACAATAACTTTTTGGGCTTAATATTAAATATACAGTACATGTATTGTGGATTTCAAGAGAATCTCAATGGATAACAATTTCCTTACGGTAAGCATGAACCTGCTGATTATGCCAACCGGTCACATGTTCTGCATATCATATTTAAAATATTACAAATACAGCTGCTTATATCAATAGAGTTTCATTTAGGTACTGGTTTCACACATACACAACCACTTGTTATGATAGCATTCTAGTCAACTTTAAATGTACACTGGAGTTGATAGTTCTATATTACTGGCATGCATGTAGTGAGCGATTATGATAAGATGCAAATTTATTCCGGTTGCACGTCAATTAAGTCTTTTAACGTTTGATCTTGGTGTATAAGTTGTGCAGAATCAATTTAAAAGTGAATCTGATCAAATGTACATTTCTGCGAATTTCTGAAAATGTACAGATTTTCATTTAATGCGTTTATAATTTAAAGAACCTAATGATCCTAATTAATTCTGTTTTCATTGAAATTTCAAGTATTTTTCTATATTTACGACAAGTGATCTTTCACTTGTACTCTTTTTTGGAACCCTTCTAAAATAAATGTTCCCAATTTTTTGTAAATTACCAGCAACTATCCTATTGTGATACAAAGAGGAAACTTTTCTAACGCCCCTGAAATTATAGATATCTGGTTCAAAACTCGTTTGCTATTGGTTTATACAAGGGGTGTGAACTGCAGACGTCAATCGCATTGCCAGAGATGATATTTCCAGATTCAGCTATTAAACAATATCTGTAGCATAGGGGTATGGAGTTTCATGGTGCGAGTGCGACTTAGACCAAAACAACAGCATTTCAACTGCTGGAAGTGAATGATACTGTAATTTTTGGATCCTACATTTTGTAAGTAGAACCACATTAAGCTCTTCAATTCATCTAGAAATGAGTTTGCCTTTAAATTTTAAATACCCTTATGTGGGTCACGCATATTAGTTTCAAAATCGAATTCAACATGCATTTGTTGTTGTAAACAAGTTTCATGGCTGATTGTCAAAATAGGATACAACCATTCTGAACTGAACTCATTTTGAGGACGGCCAAAATATCAAATTTTCAATTCAAAACTTAAGTTGACAAGTATAATATTTCAGGATTACAAAAAAAAAAATTAGTGAGCTCAATTGCACGATTTTGTGAGTAAATTTGGGCATTGGTCAACGAACTTTTATCATTTGTTAGTGATGCTTGAAATGCAAGAACTGCAACCAGGACAATCATAGTCACTGCTAATAATCCAAACAGTGTTTTTAAATTTAATTTACAATAACAAAATTTTTTTTAATCGAAAGCATAATGTAGGCTATACAATTTCTTGTTTTCGTATCTCATAAAAGTAGAAATATTTGTTTTCACATTTTTCGCATTATAACATTAAAGCCAGTGTAATCTAAACAAATTAATGTCGAAATGTATTTTTTTCTTTTTCAAGTTTACGCAATATCACTAAAGCCAATGTAACACATTTATTGAGTAATTATCTAAAATGGACAAAGTTTAGAAACTGGAATTATCTGAATACAATTTTTATTTTAATATTTTGTTCGAATGTTAAGCATATTAGAGTTCCTGGTATTATTTTCGTTCTTATTAGATTTTAATCGACATTGCTCAAAATTATTTTCAAATTTGTAACTTTTAATGATCGATGACAATTACTTAAGAGGCCTTGCTTAAAACATAATTTTAAATCCCAAGAAAAGAAATAACGATGATTTTGACTGAACAACAGCAAAATCTGTTCATATTTGTTGCCATGGATAATCGTTTCTAAAAATAAAACTAGCTGTCGTGAAGGCAGTCCGGGCAGCACAAACGCCAATCAAATTAAAAAAAACTAAAGAGTTAAAAGGTGTTATTATAAATTCATTCAGCTTGCGCAGATGTGGACCAACGGAAATAATTACTGCCAAAACAGACCACTTTTATATGGTGACCCTCACTGCCCGTGTCTCGTAAACAAGTTGTTAGGATAATGCTAAAGTTATGAATTAGATAAACTTTCATCATTTTCATAGCGGCCATTTATTTGTCATAATACATGTACGTGCGCAAACTATGCATTATACATTGTGTAACATATACTGTATCTAGGTCACTTCACGTACTCTTTCATCAGTGGAGTCACAAAAAAATTAAAAGTCAGAATAACAGGTTGAGTATTCCTAAATTGCAAATTTAACGAAAACCGAAATTATACAAAATTCGTCCAAAATTAAGTGATACATCTAGCTGATGCATGATATTATTCGGATATTATATTATAACCGAGCAAGGTGGCTAACCGAGCAAGGTGGCTTAGAGGTTGGCATCCTCGTCTTGCATTCGGTAGACTCAGGTTCGATTCCTGGGTCGGC
>JAQGBX010004522.1:0-15194 GCA_034698745.1 Megaphyllum sjaelandicum | reverse complement strand
GCACTTAATAGAAGCAAAACGTGATGATTGTAAACAACCGCATTCTGCTCCTATTTCTGGAAATCAAATTGAAAGACAACGAGATAATAGAAATGTTTCTAAATAAAGCAAATCGTAACATGCTTTCATAATAGCAGAATACAGTGCACATGTATGGTTTTCGTACATAAACTTTTGCAGCGGAATCAAATCCCTTTGAAACTGACTGTGAAAAGGCACAAAGTACATGAATCGCATAGAAAAACGATACATGAGTACATTTGGGTCCGCATCAAAAATTTAAGTAGAGCTGAATTATTCATGATTCAATGATTTGCAATTCAATGATGCACAATGATTTGCATTTGTGTAACTGATAAAATTATCCAAAAACATTGCTTGCGAATAAGTATGTTACTTGGTGAAAACCTGAGTACAGACAGGTTTTCCAACTCCGTTTTGAATGGATCAGGATTTTTCCCCAGCTGCTTGGGAGTAAAGAATATACATAAAATTAAAACCCAAACAAATGACAACAGAAATCTAAGATTAGCTACAAATTATTTTCTTTTTAAGAAAATAAATGTACGGCTTTAGTTTGTTGATGCTGTGTCACTTTATGCATGTTAAACAGGCAAATACTGTATGCACATTACATGTACAACAACGTAGCTTTTCAGTGATTATTTTCTGGCAGATATCATATATCTCATGTTTTTTTAGAGATTTCATCGTCCATTTTCAAAATACCTCTTTAAACTTGCAACAATTAAGGTTGCCCAGAAATTTTAGCATTCAATTTCCTGACTTTTCCAGGTTTTTATACCTGTTTTTATACAGGTTTTTTTCCGACCAATGAAAATGTCAAAATTAACATACCTCATGTTCTCCATTACTATCAAAGATTTTGAAAAATCAAAACAGGACAATATTCAATATTTTTCAAAATTTAATAATATAATGCCAACTTTGAAAAATGTTCAAAATAAACATAGAAAAAATTTAAGAATTGAAAGAATTTAGCAGCAACAAATTTTGGAAATTATAGAAATTTGTATTTGAAAAAATGTAGAAAGTTTTGCAAATTTTCCGTCGGAAAAAGTTGAGAATTTCGCAAATTTGTCCTCGGAATTTTTTGAAAATTGTGAAAATTTCTACTGCGAAACTGTTGGAAATTGTACAGGTTATAATGCGTGGTAAACTACTGATGAAGATGTTAATAATAGCGCTAACGGTTGTTATCGACTAGGCATTCCTATTCTATTTATCGACCAGGAATGCCTAGTCGATAACAATAACCGTTAGTGCTAAAATTCAAACTTATCCCTCGCTACATGCGATCATTAACACTTAAAAAATTGTCAGCACAATAGGGAATAAATCGCCGATTTTGATACATTTTACTTTTTTTTTTTGTCTTTCCGAAGAGATTTTCATTTTTTCCTATTCCCCGTTTGCAGGTAAGGACGTCCAATTTTTGGAACGACCCACGTGCGTGCAAATCGAGCTGTCGTGCTCCCCCTTAAAATAGTCAATAGTGTTCCCGTTATCATGCTCACAGGGGGCGCCACATGGGCACAATGGGTTACTGACATTGAGCCACAGTGCGTAATGCGTTCCCAAAATCAAGTCAATCAGTCACAAGGTCATCACGTGATAAAACCAACGAAGTTTGAAACAACGTCAGGTTTTTACAGTGCTTGTAGACTCAACTTCCGGAACAATTTAGAGCAATCAACAAGATTGCTCCATAAAACGATTTGTTCTATATTAACAATGCATGTAATAAATTAAACGCCCATATCATCTAATTATTAAGAGGAGTTTACGATCGCCGGAAGTCGAAAACACTATCGAAACCAGGACTATCCGAATTACATTGGAAATAATACGATCCCGATGATAAACAATACTCCAATTTCACTTCTTTCAGTTTCAGCACGCCTGCATAATCAGCGATTGCCGTTGATTACGAGTCATTGAAAACCCATCGAAGAGCTGTTTAATGAGATGTTCAGAGCACCGCGTGTTAAAGTGGATCCTCGGGGTTGTTGTCAAGTGTGAATGAGGGCATAAGGAGGAAGGATAACGACCAAGAACATCAGCATTATAAAGTACATGTAGATAAGAGGGTGAAAGAAGGGAGTAAGGAAAAAATGATGGATAAAAAAACAGGAGTGAGAAAGAGAAAATGGGAGATGAGAGAATGTGAAAGAGGGAACAAAGAATTGAGGACAGCTAATGAGAGAGAGAGAAGAATCCTAAAAAAGTAAGGTATTTGAAATTGAATCCGTAAAGAAAATTAAAAGGGAATAAAGGAAAGATGTCGATCAAATAACTGGCCTAGAAAATTGCTAAATTAACATATACGAATGAAAAATCCGAGTTCTGAAATTGATCTGATGGTTGCGAGTAAAAACGTAGCCTATGTAGAAACACCAAAACTACACTAATATGCGCTTCAAAACTGTGCTAAATCATCTTTTCCAAGTAACTTCCTTGACACATCAATCTGATTCAGTAAAACCTGTTAAGAGTGACCACCAAAAAAATGCTACATGTATGTTGGTCACTATACAAAGAATGCCTGAATTAAATGAACATGTACACTGCACTTATACATGTACACTGTAATACACGTAAACAAAAACAAAACCTTAAAAGTACAGAATCATCATGGCCTAAGTTTAAAGCAAGATGTAACTTGACTCATCTGTTATTTGGTCACTTTTTAAGGTACATTGGCAATGTAAAAATTGCAAAAAAAGACAACATACAGTGGTCACTGTACACAATAGACAGGTGGTCACTGGTCACTATACATAGAATTTTTATGAAGAAAATGTACACTATAAAAAACAATACACTAAAAAGTGGTCAACATAAACAATTAAGTAAGTGATCACCATTAAAAGATGGTCACTTTTCCAGGTTTTACTGTATGTGCAAGATAATGTAAACATTCAATGACATTGTATACCTGGGACATGTCAAAATATTTACTTGCATGATACTGGAAACAAAACGTGAAATTGTACCTACATGGACATGACATTTCTCATATTTCGACATGTGCATGTACACTTATATGTATATTGTATGTACAGTGTATGCACGAGGGGTGTTCAAATAAGTCTCCACAATAATTTTAAAAAAGAGAAAGAAGGATGTATGAATTTTAACGAAATTTAATGCAAAACTTCTTCCATCATTCCTGAACATATTTCAGTATTAAAACATGTGTTTCAAAACGCACACGGGCTTAACATTCGAAAGCCAAGTTGGACTCCGAGGAGATAATGGCTCAGCAGCGGTCTGTTGTTCGTATTTAACTTTTGAAGGCATTTCAGGAGCAGAATTTTGTGAAATGTTTAAAGTCCAAGTATTGTCTAAACGTTCGGTCTATGAGTGGCTTGAAAAGTTCAGAAATTGACAGACAAGTGTGAAAGATGCTCAAAGAAGTGAATGGACAGTGTCTGTCAGTATACAGTACATGTATACAAGTATGTTGTGCTTCTTCGGCATGACACTAGCATGGCATGCGATTCTAAGATACCAAGATCCATTTCTAATAAATTTACGCGAAGATGTCCATACGTACACGCAAACATCTCAGACGATGCTGTGTCTACTTACAAGAATTCCTTATCAGAAGCCGACTGCACAATTCAGAAATAAAACTAGCGAACAAATTTAGACACTGCAGAAAAACCACACAAAATTAATCTTTACAATACCAGACTAAGAGGACACCAGTCCAATTCCGCGCGAGCTTCCTCAACTTCTTCCAATTTCGAGGTCAAGACACGGGCCACGTCTCAACGTTCCAGACAATTCTTTCTCCTCCATCAAGCTAGATCCAAGATAAGCCTGCCTAGGACAATGGCACGACGCGACATACAGTATTGAAATTCCAGATTCTTTCAGTTTCAAATCAAGCATTTCAATGGCGTGTCATCACCGAGGAATGCATCAGCTCCAGCTGAGGCACACTCCACCGCCACAGGGTGAGTAAAGTGCAAGAAAAGAGGGAATGAGAATGAAAAGCCCAAGAAAAGAAGCAACGAAAGACATGCAAATGCATCAGAACCGATCTAAAAAGGGGGCCATGGCAGCCTGGTATCCTTTGTCTCTCCTCCACAATGACTTTATGAAGGCAATTAATAAGACAGAAAACTCGTTGCTAACAAAGAGCTCATTATCTGCTCTTCATCATGGCAAAATGAATGGAATTGGATCCAAATAGCGCGGCTAATTAATTACAAATTGCCGAGGCATGCTTCTGCAGGCTGAACCTCCCGCTGACAACGGCCATCGAGCTCTCCGTGCCTAATTACCCATTCAGATACCTTGATGCAATTACCGTCGGCTGAAAACAAGCATAAACAAGAGGCTAAGCATGGCGAGGGGGCGGGGGACAATTAATCAGATTAACGAAAATAAGCCCCCCAAGCCAGTGTTTCACGGCTCGCTGTCTTGTTTACGACGCAATTGCCAACTCGAGTGAAAACTGGATGAGCCGAAAAGTTGGGCACCAGAAGGCAGAACTCTTAGCGTCGAGTCCCATCGTCTCCAGCGCCAAGGACAAGCTGCAAGAGCTTGAGACAAGCGTCTGAGATGCACCCGAAGTTTCTGGGACTGTTTCTGCAACACTTTTGGAACCGAACGTAACAACTCGAACCCTTCAAATTGGCGATACGAGAGTAATAGAGCGGAAGTGGCCATTTGGCTTTCAGAACATTCTTCGAATCATCCGTCGGTGATCAGGCTGACACCAGGTGCGATATCTAAACAACTGTAATTTTGACAGAAGACTGGCTGGGCGAAGATATGAGACCGAATTGGAAAGAAATGCAGTTGATGGGAAGTTTTTGTCTGCAGCTTTCGTTGAAACCTGAAAAATTCTAGTAGGTGACACATTGATTCTTTTTTTTTACTAGTGGACATGCCACAATTTCGTGATGTCGTCAAATGGGCATTTCAAAGATAAATTTTTAATGGAATTGTCTAATGTTGTATGAATCTTTTATTTGTGATTTTTGCCCAAATTGTAATTGTTTATGACTTTTGTTTCTGGGTGAAGTTTTAATAACCATGATCTTTAAGGTCCGAGCTCCAGCCAGAAGATAATCTAACATATGTAAGATTTGGGAAACATCTACTAGAAAAACGTTGTAATAAGATTAACGTCTTGACCTACGCGGCCTTACCAATAATTACTGGTGCGAAAGACGGTGATTAGCTGATACACATGCGGTCGCTTCATTGCGTTGGTACCACATCAAGTATTTGGGATTATATGAAACATTTGTGATGGACAAGAAGTATATAAGGCCTTGTGCGATCAAAATTTGCTAAAGCTGCCCCATAGGAGGGCAATCACTGCGGCCAGAAGCGTTATGCCGTGAAACCTCCCAATTACGTTTTTGGAGTACTCTGTTACTTTCACCCCGATAAATAATGTGGAATAAAGATGTTAGAATTAAATGCAATTAATCCGTTTTCCGAAAACATTATTTAATACTAATTTTCTAGGTTTGAATTCAATAATTTGCTCAATAATGACTCCTAATGATTTCAACTTGTTTAAGTTTCCCCATAAGAGGGCAATCTCTGCAGTCAGAAGTGTAATGCCGTGAAGCATACTAACTTGTTTTTGGGGTGCAATGTAACTTTCTGCTTGATATAAAGTGAAAATAAAGAAATACATGTATATTTTAACGCTATTAATATATGTACTGCTTAAATTGTGATACTACTTCGTTCATTTTAAACTAAATGCAGGCCTTGTGCGATGAAAATAGGTTGAAGCTGCCCCGTAAGAGGGCAATCACTGCGGTTACAAGGGCCATGCCGTGATACCTTCCAAAATGTTTTTTTGCAAGGTACCGTAATTTTATACAATTAACTCAATAATATATATATATATATATTGTATTCAATTATTTTATATTACTTTGCTAATTTTGAACTAAATGCGAGATCAAAGTTTATTAAAGTTGCCCCATAAGAGGGCAATCACTGCGGTCATCAGCGTTATGCCGTGAAGCCTAACATATTTTTAAGGGTTATTTTCTACAATCAACTCGATTAAAAAAACGAAAAATACAAATATATATAATTCAATGCTATCATATTTTTCCTTCAAACGTAATTTGATTCTGCTTTGTTGATTCAAACTGTGTTAAATATGTCACAAGCGGACAAACACTGCAGTCAAATTAAGCGCTATGCGATGACGCCTTCCAAATTATTTTTAGGATAATTTTCTACAATCAACTCGTGCGAAAAAAAATAGAAAATACAAATATTTACAGTATATTATTCAATATTATCATGTTTCTTTATTATTTGAACATTATTTGATTTAAAATTGGTTAAAGCTGCCCTATAAGCGGGCAAACTCTGCTGTCATGAGTGTTAAGCCGAATTGCCGTCTAAATCCGTTTTCCGGGTACTTTGCTACAGTTCTTTCAACTCGATAAAAAATGGGATATAAAAATACTGCAATACAAAGGTTATTGTTCGCAAACCTTACTACAAATGACTCCAAAAAATGATGGTGAAACTACACTGGACATCACTTGCAAATCAATCCGGATTGGTTAAAGGTGAAACGTCACCGAAAGTACGTGAAGCACAGAAAGGAAAGCCTCACGCAGTTCGGGAATAGCACCTTAAGATGGCCATTACCGGAAGCGCTCCATAGACAACAAACAAATACAAGACAGAAAATGTCATCGATGTACTTGAAAGCTAAGAATGAACAACCGCTATTACCATTCCGCGGCCCCCTTAAGTCGCGTCATTAAGCTCAAAAAAGTGCACATTCCTCCGTTTTAGGCCCGTTTTCTCGGATCCCCCATTTCCGTCGTGTTTACCTGATTGCCGCTTATCTTCCGCTGCAACCCCCATTACGATACGATGGCGACTAAACTTGGCATCCGTTTTATGCGTTAATTAAGCTCGGATTTGCCCGTCGCCGAACATTTTCGCCGCGCTGCAAGAGCGTTGTTCCGGGGAACTTTAATGACGCTTAGTTTCCCCATGACTTCGTCTGAATGGTGAACGGATTGCCGGTAGCGGGCCAATCCTCCGGGCCGCCATGTTTAATTAAATTAATGCGCCTGGCAATCACGTTTGCACCAGTTACCAAGTTCATTACCGTGGAAGGTTCGGTCAAAGTTCAATGAGTGTGCAAACCGAAAACAAGCCCTCTGACGAGTGTGAGGGCTCGTAAACGCGGCCATTTATCGATTGACAGGAGCACCAGGCATCGTCGCCAAATGGGAGGAATCTCGCTTTGTTTGATGGCGACTTAATGGGCCATGGAAATAAAACGAAGCACGAGCTTTGCCCGATGCCTTTGAAGCAAAAGCTTGGAGACGTGAATAAAAATGCGACATAAACCCGAGTTAAAGGTCAAGAACGCCAGCTCCCAGAACGGACAGCAGCCTCACTGCAGATACTTTATGGTCAATGAAGCGTACTTGGAAATGCATCTAAAGAGAGTTAGAGGACGGGGATGGCATCGATATACGCAGTGCATACATGCATATATTCATGTGTACCGAAACATTTAGAAATTTTAAAAAATCGATCCTGAACTATGACCCCTTTCATAATACAGCTTTTTTAAATCAGCTTCCCAGTACATCATAAGAATAGGGTTTTATAAAGGTCAACAATAAAGTCAAACTTCGCTAAGATGGATCTAAAGATACGTTAAAATGCACATGTTCGTTTAAATCATAGATCGTTTTATCCGAAGTAAAAATAAACAACAAAAAACATGATTTCAACAATATATTAAGAACTAGTTTTATCGGAGTTTGGATGAAATCCTACCCTACGTATATGAACGGTTAGGTGCTGCAATTTTGTACAACAAATTTCTACACAGGAAAAATCCATTATAACGTATCTATTTAAATATTGACTAACGCAATGTTTACCAACCTTTTTACCGGTAAAACTAGTAAGAATATTTCTCTAACCGACAGAAACGGAAAAAAAATATTTCGCGGACTGGCAAAAATAGGAAAAAATATTTCATAGACTGCTAAGGGTTCCGGTTCCCCCTGAAATTTAATGTTCAACTTCCCTTGACTATGACAATGTTATCCACGATTTTTAAAAATCGACATATGAAAATAATACCATACCTTGTAAAATTTACTAATAATAATTTGGAAAAAAATCAAAAGAAATATTTTCAATCAAAATTAATCAAAAGTAATTTTACAAAATTAGCATGAGAAAATCTAAAATTTTTTTCAAAATTATCCCGAAAAAATGTTCAACATACGGTATTGAAAATTTTTGTTCGGAAAATGTAATATCTGCATTCTGAATTTGTCTTGAAACAAGAAAACACGACTTTTTCTCAATATGAATTAATGTATGAATTTCAATCATACATTAAACATTGTTTCGAAACGTTCCTCGAATATAGGCATATTTTATTTTAACTAATTTTAATTATTATTCCTTTGCTAGTATTGCCGAATCGATGTAATTACCAGCAACTGAAACCAGCAGAAGGTATATAGCATGTGTAGAGGAAAGTTTTCCAGAAACGGCTGAAAATCAGAACTCTCCATAGATTCGGGTAACGGTAGAAAATCTATATTTCATTAATGCCAACCATGCTCCAGCATTACCCCAAATGGCATATTTTATGCCGAATAAGGCAAAGAGCCGAATTAATTCGAACTGCAAGCACAGCACAGCATACCAGTTCTGGCATGCCACGGTGTGGTGCAATGGAAGGTAATAAATCAAACGACTCCGAAGTAAGAACTTTACAAATTGAATTGCGATTCAGGAGAGGAAGCTGAACACCATTTCCATGCAGAAGCCCCAGAGACTGCGCTAATTCCGTGAGACTATCTGCATGATCCTCCCATCCTAAATTATGTGCAGTACTACTACCAATGTAGTTGATCACTTCGCACATCCGATACACATGAACAGGCTGAGCAATTGGAAGTGGCACATTCGCCGGAAGCGCTAAAGCTCTGTTTTCCAGTCAAATCAAATCGTTCCAGAAATGCAATTAGCAAGCATAATTGAACACAATTACTTATCTGACGCCTCACGTGACCTGACCGAATGACAGGAACTGGGCAACGCAAAGAGATAGGTTTGTAGTGATGAAAACTGAAACCAATCAACATCCGGTCGATATGCAACACTACATAATTTCGGGGATATTTTGTCAAAGGTATCTGGAGGACATGCATATAGGCCTACCCTTTTTTCAGTATATATGCAATACTTAAAAAAGACACTTGAGGATAGCTGTAAATGATGATGTCATCATCACAATTTGTCATCATCATCAACATACAGTATTACTGAGTTATGTCGTCATCATCAGAATTTTTTTGAACGACGTAATCATCAAAAAACTTATGAATGGCGTCACTAAAATTTTACAAACCTGTCTCTTTTCGAAATTTCGTCATCAGAAATGTACTGGATGACGTCATCAGAAATTTAATCGATGGCGTCATTCATTACAAAATTACCTATTTTTCGAACATTTAATCGGGCATTTTCATCGGACACGTCAAAGTTTATATCCCAAAATCAAACTTCTCTCAAATTATCTTCAGACGCATTTCTTAACAAAAACAGGCGAAGAAAATTGGTATTATTTCAGTAACACGTGCTCTGGTGCTTATCATAATACAGTACAACCAAGTTGTAAATCACTCAAGTTGAAATCAGATAAATACGACATACTCAGAGTCTGTTTTCAACTATCAATCACTGAAAATGGTATTATTGAACACATTTTTTAGTAACTGGGAAAATGGTAGGCTATATGGCAACTCATGGTGCCAGCATGCCCATTATCCGGTTTATGAACCTCAGAAGTTAAACACATTCAATAAGTACAAAAATACCATTCATCAAAATTGTTCAAGAAACCAATCACCTGAATTGTGTTATTTTTAGAACTAATAAAAATTCGCATTGCATGAAAAAATAATAATTTGTGATTGACAAACACAAGGAAATTGCATTCCAGTTTCTCCAAATTGACTTAAAAGTGAAAATATGGTAGAGGATTACTTTGTGATGTACGCTGGAAAAATGTTAATCACAGTGATCAGATAATGAATGACGTTGATTAGAGAACAACATGTGCATTGAATATAAATTATATTCTATAATAATACGAGCTTAGAAATTGTGGACAAATTGAAGTGTATTCCTTAACTATTCCCTTCAAGCACTAACATTTCTATTAGATTTTAATGTGGGTAGTCTCCCTAATAACACACATCTTTTCTATGCAACTTTATAATAACTATAATGAATCGTTACATAGAAAAGCACGTCTTGCAGAAATTGCACCACAAGAATCATTCCATTATAAGTTTTTTTTCCAAACTTGTTAGCAATTCAGTACTGCAAATTGCATCCTTAAAATGGAAAAAAAGAACTTGACTTGAACAAAAACGTAAAATTGTTAGTCTAAATGATCCAACCACGACAAAAGCTGCATGGTATCGATCATACTATTAAAAACTTGGAAGTTCAGAAAATATCTTCCCATAGGTAACATAGTTATCATCAAACCAACAAAACTCAGCATGAGCTGTTTCGACTTCCAATACCTATTGGGACATTTATTCGATTTCTTTGCATGTCAGAACTATTCATAAGCCAGTGAATGGGTTGAAAACTAAAATGCATTATGGGTAAAACCAATCAAGTCTTATCATACTGTGATTATATATAAAAAAGCACATACTGTTCTAACAAGCAGCAGTGATATTCCGAAAAAAATACAACCCACGTCAGTACAACTCAAAGTATACAGGAAAAACAAAAAATATGGAGCACCTTAGTGTACTTCACAAAATACTGCTCCGCGGAAATAAAAATAAAGCTGGCGGAACCTAGCATTTCACTAACTGCAGATAGCATAGCAGTTAAATTGTTTCTATCCTAACCCCATCCCACCCTCCTCGTTAAAATCCCAAAAATGGGAAAATTAATTAAATTGAGAATTTGGGGTCAATCAAATTGTATAATGATCCCCCCTGCCACATGGTACCATGTAATGACTGCAGGGTAAAGAATGGTCGGTCATGATGGCTTAAGGCTTAAGGCTGTTAGTAACACTACCACATAACATTTGCTAAAAAATTGAATATGCGTGGTTGTGAATTTCATCATTGAGGTGGAGGTGTACTGACTGCTGAACAAAAACCTGAAAATTTACTAATACTTGTCTGACATCATATTACTTCATATCAGGAAATGATCAGTTGTAATGTCATGAAATGACCTGCATATTGTCGAATATTGAAGGAAAATCCTATTACTAATGATCAATAAAAATTACTTTAGGTGCTCAATACCGCTATGGTAAATGAGAAACGAGGTGACCACAGAAGCCTCTTGATTCATTGAGTGCTGAACTGAAGATCCACGTGTTGTTTACAGTATATCCTCACGGCGCCATCGCACATTGCAAGTCTATTCCCGTTTTCCGCCATTAGTTTTTCATGATTTAATAAAAAAAATTGCGTCGACTCCAATTCGATGGAAAAAGCTTTTTTCAAAATACAGTCATCGGTTGAAAAGCGCGTTATCTTCCGCAGGTTTTTATTGTTGCATAAATTATTTTCTTTATGGCCGCCTTAACCAGCGCTGATCCAGAACAGAACGAAGTTTGGGCAAATCGATGGACTTAACTGCACTTAACCAGTCGGAGTCAGTTTAACGGTTAAAAAAAAAAAAGAAAAAAGAAAAAAAGAAATGGAGCAACGACAAAACGCCGATTAGCATTTTACGACCAGTAAAGAAATCCCCGCAATGTGGAAGGCAAAAACCGCGCCAATATTTCCCCTGGTGATGAATGTGGCATGACGCCGGCGCTCCCGCAAATTGGATTTTTACTTTAAAATCAACACCCAGCGAAAAACTAATTACTCGCTTCCGCGAATTAACTGCCACATTAGCTCAAATTAAAATGGCGGACGGGACCATAAAGCACGCGGCGAGTAATGGACTAGGGCTGCGTGACTCCATGAATCAGGGGAGGGGGGGTAGGCTCATGGTCCGTGACTGCACGCAGCCATGCCATAACCGTAAACCATTTGGGAATTGAAACAACGAGAAAACAAGCGCTCTTAAAGAGGCCGTTTCCCCACAGTGCCGCGAGATATGGCACCGAATAAGGTTTGAAAAGAGCATCTAGTGGCAGAACACTCAGAGGATGCTCCGAGGAGGATGGGAAAATTCATGGATACTAGGTCGTTCTGGCAGCACAGCTCGACACGTCCTGTAGGTTGGTTGGTTGGTTGGAAGTTGGGGTTTAAGGGCAATGCTGGCCATAGAGCCCCCACACGGGAGCAGGAACGTCCCGTCCTTAAAACAATAACAAAACTATGATGGAGCAGCTAAATGGGCAGACCCCATAAGGAACAACGGACAAGGCAGGGCACCGTACCCTCAAGTTAGCGCTATGGGGTACCATATGCCAAGACGGACAGGAAGAGACGGGACAAAGGAGAGATGTGGAGAGGTGTGCTGCATGAAGGAAGTGAAGGACAGCTGGAAAAGGAACCAACCCTCTTGATGCGAAAGCACAAAAGAGGGCAGAGAGGACACTTCCTGCTGAAGAAGACGATGTGGGTCCGAAAAATCATGAAGAGACCAGCTGCGTCTTCTTCGTTAAGAACTCAAGCACGGGAAATACAATTTAACCCTGGAATGCTACACTTATTTTCTAGAACAAAAAGGCTAGACTTTGGTACAAATGTACCCCAAATAAAAAAAAAGTACAAAATGGCAGATTTTAAGTTTTATATTTCAAAAAAGCACACAGTAGTAATTGCGCTATACAGTATCATTTTTCTAATATTAAACCCTATTTTACGAACTTTTCTCCAAACTTCGAGGCTTTCTGTCACAGGAGTAATATGGTATAGCTAATCCTGGGTTTTGTCAATTTTTTCCCATTTATAAAACTACATTATTACATTATTCTTATCAATGGACGACTATATTGACAAGTTTCTGCAAAAATGATGCCGTTAATGCTGATGAGAAGTCCGTGATTGCAACTCCAAGTAGGAGCGAATGCCAAGATCTTTTTATAATGACTATGTAAAAGTGCACCCCAAGTAGCATTGCAGGGTTAATTGTGATTTGGGGTACATCATGGCATAACTGTTAGTATGACAATTAGTATTACAGTTCTATACTTTTTCAATAACTAAGTTGTATACTTTAGTATAAATGGTACTAGAGGCTGACTTAGGGGAAAAGGATAGAATAGACTAAGATTTTTTTCCAAAATGCACTTTTTGAGCAAACCGATAAGTTTCCATAAAATTTTAAATAAGACATGTTACGCTGTATTTCACATGTTCTTGACACAAAATAAACGTGATTGATATTTGTGCAAAAAGCGCGTTTAATTAAAAAGTTGACAATAAAATTAAATTTTTAATGTATGGGCATGATTGCATTAATCTATCGAGTTAAAAACCCGAGGAAACCAAAAGCTTAATTACCCCAACTAATATATTATCTCAAGTAATTACAGAGATTTCCCTCAGTGTTCTTCAAATTTATGGAAAGAAAAAAAACTGCGAGGAACTCACGAAGGTTTTTTCAGCTCTCATCTTAGAAAAAAAACACCAAGTATTTGCGATGACGTTAGAAGAAGTAATCTGCATCTCCCAAAGGTGCATCAAAAGCGATATCTGTTCCTGTCGAAAGCTCGAAATCTGAATCCCTTCGATAGCAAAATGACAAGAAAAACAATTTATTTTTGTCGCCAATAAAAACTGACAGTCCAATTAAGTTCTGTCAGAGACATTAGAAACCAATGCTGTAAAGTGGCTCTCCAGAGGCGCCAATCCAGAAACTGGGATCAAAGAGTGTCGTTGACGATCTTTGGCAAACTTTCATTGAAACTTGCAGTCGCTTGGAAAATTCCCCCCTTTTGAGCTAAACATGCGCCTTACAATGAACGAAACTAATTTCAGTGCAAAACGTTTGAGAAAATAAGGCATGAATTGAGAAAATTCGATAAAATAAAAGTTGGTTGACAAACTTTTGTGTAAGAAATTGCGTATCATATGTAAAGTACATGTACAAACTTTCGTCACAAGAAGTTTGCATAATAATGTGAAACTTAAAAACAAATAACATGCATACTTCCGCAGACGAAATTATGGAAATCAAGATGAGCGAGGATGACTAGAAATAGCGCAGAAGTATTTTGCAAATTACCTGGAAATGTTGAAGAAAAAGGGTAGACCCCTTAAAATCTAATACGAAACTGTTAAAAAAAATGCTATCGAAACTCAGCAACTAAATTTTATGAAAATGAGATGAAAAATAAACGTTAAAGAGGGAAACGTGCATGAACTATTGCTTTAAAGTAAAATACTTGTTAAAAATTCTGAAGAAAAATAAAACTGCGAGATTTCGAGAAACTGGCCAAAGTTTGTTGGAAAGGCAAAGCTTTTAAAATTCCAAGAATCGTTAATTAACGAGAAAAATTCTTACGAGAAAATTCATAACGAACCTAAATTTAGAACTCAATGAAATGGCACGAGAAATATGGAAGAAATAAAGACTCAGGTAAACTACCAATTCTATTGATAAAATATCATGCAACCAAATAAGAGGATTTGTTAAAAGTGCACAGGAAAACATACGCCGGAGGGAAGAAAACAGTATGAAAAAAAATGAGGGCATGAGGATCTTTAAGAAGCAGATCCTTATAATATTCTCTGGGGCTGCAAGGTAAATGATTGCAACATTAATTAAAATTCTTATGACGATGTCAATATAATTTTGCAAATTAAGTCATTATTTACCATGATGACGCCATCATCAGAATTGTCCTTAATGACGCATTCATAAGTTCTTTAAGGAAAGACGCAATCATCAGAATTTTAATGACTGACGTCATCATACGCTCTTTAATAAAAAAGACTTCGTCATCATCAGAATTTTAATGACTGATGTCATCATTTACTATCATGACGTCATAAACAGGATTTTACTGAATGACGTCATCATCAGAATGTTACATAATGACTTCATCATCAGAATGTTACTTAAGTAATATTCTGATGATGAGGCCATCATAAGCTCTATTCTATTCTATTCATTACCCTGCAGTCAGTACATAGTACCATGTGGCAGGGGGGATCATCATACAATTTAAA
>JAQGBX010004521.1:0-15196 GCA_034698745.1 Megaphyllum sjaelandicum | reverse complement strand
GCAGCCTGTCCCAGAGAGCCAGCAGCCAGCAGCCTGCCCCAGAGAGCCAGCAGCCCAGCAGTCTGCCATTAGAAACCGGAAGTCCAGTTACCAGCCAGTCCTCCCCAGATGAACTGCCCCATGCTATTTCTTTCATTTTGAGTTACACACTGCACCTGTGCCTGCAGTTGTTTGTTGGAATAATTAAACTTGTTTTTCCACATATCCGTCTCCACTGTCTCACAATGCATGCACGTTGAAACACTGTAATGCACTTAAAAATATGCATAGATTGGAACATTGCAATTCATTTCAAAATATATTTTTATTTATTAAAATGCATTTCAATGACGAGAAGACGTTTTAAAAATGCATGTTCCAATCACTACAAAATAATGTGCTAAACTATTTCAAATGCATATTTGTCAACGCGTTACTTTTCGATGTGGGATAGCGCCACCTATGAGCGCATGCACACCTATGATGCTGCCGAGTGGAGGCACAGCACCATACATGTATGCACATGTATTATGCAATTTTCCTAAAGTACAAAATAGCGTAATTCAATTTCGTCAAAATAATGCGCGCATTTGCTATTTTTTGTGCAATTTTGTGAGAAAAAGCAACGACAAATAAAACACTTTGCAGGCTCGCAATTTCTGCCTCTCGCAGCACTTCAACAACAATTTCATTTCCTTTAGTCGCGCGAGTCGATGGGGCAAACACAATTTGACAAATTTATAATAACGCGAAACATTTTCATAGAAATGCCATAAAGCATCTTTTCCACTTCAACAGATTGAACACTTGCGTGTTGTATTTGCAGTGTTCATACAGCAAATGCATTTTTTTGTGTGAAGGAGGATTTACGTCACGCCATAACCTAACGTGGCTACGATGTCATGACCATTTCCACGAAAGCTGTTTTTATGACGGCAAATTTGCTGTTGAGTTTCCCTTTTCAGACAACGAAAATCTGCTTGTTTACCCCCTGCGAATCTGCTGCATATAGCCTACGTCTAGAGAGGAAAACGAGCAAATCAACTTCCTACGAAACTAGGAACGTCCATACATGATGTCACAATCAGACCTTAAAACAGCAAACTGCATGGGTACCCGCCTCATATATACAGTATAAATAAGATTCGTTAAATAGCCGCTAAATTAATGGTATTTCTCAATAATCCTTATTTCTTAGAATGCAATACACAACACATAGGCCTACATACTATAAGCAGTACTAAAAGCCCTGTTTAATATTGCGTATCAGAATTGCAGAAACACAGAGTACATAGATGGTTTTAATAAATTTATAAATAATAAAAAAATCAAAAATATTCAAAAGATCATGTAGATAAATATGTATCTGATCATCTACATTGTACATTTGATGATATTAAAAAGCCAAGTAACTAATTGCAATATTATTATCTGAATGCTTGCAATTTCCTAAACCTGGCCGTAACTATGATCTTAAACTTGATTATTGTCGCAATTTCCACCGAAAAACGAACAATATTTGTTCCATTTTCCTAAAAATGAATTCCTATTTATAATTGAGCAATCCCAATTAGACCGGAACACTTTATCGTAACACAATTTGGCCCAAGTTTAAATTAGCAATCGAATTTGACCACGTAACATAATTTTACTTAATGAGTTGAATTTGACTAAACATTTGCCTGGATTCAGTTTGGTTGACCTTCTTGTCTGCGTGTTAAGAAATTCTGTCTTACGTAAATGGGGATAATCTCAGAAAATAAGTCTCCGTTAATTCTAGTATAAACAGGATTATAAACCTGGTAGAATTCAGAGTAATGCGCTTTACGACAGGGCTAATGTCCTTGTATTTTAAGTGCTAATGCATGTCTTAATTCTTAAGTAAAATAACTTCAGTATGCAAACCATGATTCGCTATTTTAATCCTTGGCTGGTCGTGCAATGATGTATTTTTCTGTTGCTAGCTCTTATTAACGAACTGATGGCTGCATTAAACCAATTTTGTGCAAATTTAAAAAGCATGTTGACAACCCATTACAGTCTTAACTAATTAACTTACGAACAACCATGGCAACAACAATACAAAAACCAAGCTATTTTTAAACCTTTTACGAAATTGACATTAGTCTAACCTGATTTATGTTCCATCTGTTTTCATGACCATATTTCCTTACATTGCTCCAGATTCCTACACGAATTATGAAAGAAAATTAATTGGCATCGGCACAAATGCAAATTTACAGGAAAGTTTCGGGATATAAAAAACGAAAATATCAAACATTGAATTGTAACTTGCTCTAATATAATTGTTTAAATTAAATTGATTTATTAACATATAATAAGAAATAAAACTTATTTAACGCGTGTTAGGCAACTATGCAATCAATTAAAAATCCATCATGCATAAACTATTATATATATATATAGTTCATGTATCTTAAAATTTCAGTCACAACATGCACAACGTGAAACTTCCCCATTTTATGGGATTTCTATTGGCAACAAGTTGGCTAATCAGGGTGGTCACAAAATCTTCATTTTCAATTTTCCTGACTTTTCCTGACTAAAATCCAAAATTCCCTTACCAAAATTAAACGGTAATGCATATAATTTTTTGTTATGAAAAATAATGAAAAATAACAATTGCAATGAGAAGATTGTAAAAACACGTACTAGATTTTGTAACAAATCTAGCTGAAGAGGGTTGGGGATGGAGCTGCTAGTAGATTGAGTGCAAGGAGAGCATTTTGCTTTTATTTGGGAAAATTTCCCTGACCACTCACAAATTTCCCTGACATTTCCATGACCACATTCCCCCCCTGACTTTTCGCTGCCTTCCCTGACCTGTGGCCACCCTGCTAATGTACATGTACTGTATCTTCATCATATACATGTACAGGGTACATGTTTAGTAAAAATTCAAACACTCAATTGTAAGATGCTGTTTAATTCTCCGAAAACTTTTACATTGACAATCGTGGCCCAATACATGTATGTAGGCTACTAGCCGTTCATGGGCATTGTGAGGCATATATGCAACTAGCGGAAAAACCCGGCCTTTCCCGGGTAAAAATTGTTGTTTGATTTTCTGAAGTCTTTTGTGCTATCAGGAGTTAGACTTAGTTGTCCTTGTCTCCAAAAGATGGAGCTATATGATCTGGATACATCCTGGATAGGGATGGGGGGGAAGATAGAAGAACTGGTTTGACAGTTTTATGGCACCGGGGTAAATTAAAAAGATTTATGGCCTTGGAATTTTCCACGGAGTTAACGCTCTTGGGGGGTGTGCCATGAGTGGCCAATAATATCGAAGCCAAAATCAAACCCAGGCAGCCAGTGACAAGATGGACGCGATTTCTATTTTATATATAGATAGAAGATGTATCATCATCATCATCAGGGCTCATTTGAAAACATCGGAACAAAAACACACGTGTCACTCAATGGTTGGCATCTCACAAATTCGTCATTGTGGTTGCTACCTAATACTTAACGTCGTTCAAACTGCGCTTTGGCAAGATGATGCAGTTGTTTTTTACATCCTAATAAGTGGTTGGGATAGCATCGCCAAAATGGAGTTTCGCAGTGGGTCACTTTCGCATCCAATCTGTCAAATCTTTGAATTATGAAATGGAGGCTTTAAACAGTGTAAACAAGGCGAAGGAAACGAGCGTCAAACCGATATTTGCTGCCTGTTATATCACCATCCACGTATACGGGGGTCGTCCATTAATGTTGATTGGTCGGATCAAGGGCCATATAAGTTCAGTAGAACGAAAAATTGCTTCTGCTTGACGCAAGAACATCGAATCGATAAATATAGGGGTGTGGATTTACGCAAAACAATAGTGGAAATGTGAAACGTCACACGTGGCATTTCAGTTAATGTAACTTTTGACAGTTGAAATTTCCACTTTGGAAAATTGAAAGTTATGATGACGGAAGATTTGCTGTGAGGATATTTATAGTACATGAAGTTGATGTCCATGTTACACATTATTACACTATACAGTAATATATACTGTAGTATGTAAAACCACTTTGTTGTACCTATTTCTTTTCTTGTTTTGTTTTTATTCTTTTTCTTCTTCATTTGTCAAAGTTTATTTAAATCTTGTACAATGAGGCGAGGCGGTTGGTGATTTATTATAGAAGTGGCATGTAAGAAAAACTAAAGTAAACGAGATTTTTTAGCAGTTATGCATTCAGAAATTGTTCAATCTTCTTGAACGTAGTCAAATATAGTGAGTCAAAAAATCGTTCTTTCTTGATCTTGAAAAAAAATCTTAGTATCGATTTCACATGATTAAATTTTGACTTAATCATCCCCTAGAATTAAATATTCCTTCAGACATCAAGCTTCAAGATAATAGGATCCTCCAGTACATGTATTCGTTATTTACAAAAGCATCTGCTCGGTTAGTAAATGCGATGGTAGTAAAAGGGTCCTCAACCTAACGCCGCCGAATGAAGCTTGTGGTCAGCGGCCTCGCACTGACCATCCCATTTTCGCTAAGTTGCCATTAAGAGTATACTTCCGGATAAACCTTAAAAAACAATTAAAAGCCAACGCAAAGTGGTTTCAATTAAAACTCGCTAAAGGGGCATGACGGAACAATATAGCCCGAAAAGAAAAAAATATTGGAGCAATTAAACGACGATTAAAACAGCGCAACCCAAATTTCGTCCGAGTCATACGAGATTCACAATGTTGGCGAATGGAAGTTAATTCAGTTTAGCTCAAATTAAAATCCGATATTGTAGCCATGCACGTTCGTGTCATGGTTTTACGCCTTTCTTAACACAACAAATCGTGTTTTAATATCTCAATCTCTTCAAAACCAATTCAACTTCGCTCCGAGCAAACTGAAGTAATAAAAGCAATTAGAAAAGTACAGCCAACTCATTATTATTCCTATTTGATCGTGTACTTTGCGACACGAATCATGCAGGAATTACAAAAGTTGGGTTCTTGCACATGGCCCGAAAACTAATTTGCATCATAATTATTAGAAAGCCACACTAAATAAAGCAGCAACTGGATACGTCTTATTTTCCGAATATAAAGGACCATTTTCTCAAGCTGGCTTTTTAGAAATTATGTTCTAATTATAATGATAATATACAAGTACATGTATTGTAAATTAGTGGATAATATGGCGTCTTTTCGAAAAAAAAATTAAGCTTTGTTATCAGTTAACTGCATGTGTATACTGTATTATAAATTTGTGCGCAGTAATGATACTAGCAAGAATCTTAGGAAAGCCGTTAAATGGAATTTGAAATTGGCAAAAACTACGTCAAAAGTTGACTTTCTGTGATATGTTGCTTAGAAATTGAAACGTTTGCTATATGGCCTAAATCATTTATCATGTTCATTTAGCAGGAAATGTACACGGGTTTGGTATTCCATCATCCATCATTTTTAATATCTGACAACAAGTTTTTTGCCATCACTGTATTCATTTTCGTGATAATAATGTGCATGGTTACCAAATCACACGAGCGAATGATGATAGATGTTCTAAAAAGGTTGTACTGAAGTGACCTGTTTCGGCTTATTTGTTTTTCCACATGCATCTTTGAACGTTTCCAAATATGCAATTGAAATATTTTGAATATACTGTATATCAGTATACAGTAGAACTCCAACTATCCGAACTCCGACTATCCGAATCGCTTTCAGAAAATAAATTTTAGGCGAAAACGTACATACATGTACAATGTACATGTATACTGTGATTAGCATTGGCTGCCCAAAAACGGATCAAGACAGTCAAACACCTTACTTTGACCAAGATGTTTAGCAAACATGACTTTCATTTACAATGTACATGTACTAATGTACAGCATGCACATATAAGTACATTTGCTATTTAACATTAATTAAAAATGCATACAGTACCGAAAATAAGCTCCTTTTCCTTAAAATACATAAAATATGTACACTTTTTTCAGAAAAAATCCAATTATCCGAATGGGGTCCGGTCCCAATTGATTCGCATCATTGGAGTTCTACTGTACGTAGCAATAATTGCATTATTTTCAAAAAACTGAACTGTCTGTAAATGTATGAGTAAAAATGGACAGAACATAGAAAGTAAGAAAAAATGCACCTCTCGTAACTTAATGTACATGTAAAAACTTTAAAAAAAAGTAATAAAAAAACACTACATATGCCTATAAACATCTTCACCGATATTGCGCATTAGTATTTTTCACATGTTCGGTTATGCAGTTGGGTCGATGAATTATATAAATGAATTTAAAGTAAAATCTTTCTGTGAATTTAAGGGCAGGTTTTACATGTATTTGCTGTGAATTTCAAATATTGGAATATTTTATGAAATATTTAATTATTATTGTTACGAATATTTCATTTAATGTTCGGTTACTTCGAACTTGCATATGAACTACGAACATCGGAAAAACATGATCGAAGCATCAGTTTTTTGTCAAGTATTTCACAAAATATATGTAAATTTCATGTGACAGTTTGAGACATCCTACAGAGATAGGCTAAAAAAATTTTCAACATATGCTTCATCAACATTTGCGTTTCGACGCAACGCTCGCCATTACAATGTACATTACATCGTAGCTGCCATCAGCTGGCGAAAACATCATTAACTGTACAATAATGGACGATAATGGCGCACGCAATATGTTAATGAGCTCGTTTATGTTTCAGGCCCACTTCAAAATTGAAGTGAAAAATAGATAAGTTGTGCTTGCGTTGCTATTAATCATCGTGACATATTTAAGTATGAAAAGGCAATATAGGCCAATGCATGATAACCCACTAATTAACACGTTGATTCGCGTGGTGTTTTTAATTGCGGCATGGAAAACAACACCCATAATTATTGCAAGTATCGCCATCCTGACAATGTAGATCTTTAATGCATTGGATCAGATTCATATGTCGCAGTTGTGCGCCATTTTCCCAAAACCAGAAATCTGCAAACCCATCGCATTTTCCGAAATCTTCGCTTTATTTAAGATTCCATGATCCGCAATGGCGATGAGTTCTACGAAAGCGTGTGTAAATGCAAAGTAGGACTAATCTAATTTCTTCGCTGCTTTTTTTAAATTGAAAATCAATTTGCAGCGCAAAACCGCAATTGTTGATGCCTGGTGGTTAAGCATAGTGACTGCTAGGAATTCTGAAGAAGCACAAACCTCTCTCAAATTCCAATTTAAAGGCTGCATGCTCACGATGAAAATAGGTCTCAAGATGGCAGCCCATGCATTGCACATTCACACTTTCATTAAGCATACGGAAAGATAAACTGCGAATGCAATTCTAATTGAGAAATAATAATACAATTTCAACTATAAATTACATTTACGAGAGGAGCACCTGACTTTTTAATCAAGTTGTATACTGCTGTATGCGCAAGTACATGTAGGCTACTTATCTATAAAAAATGGACGTTCTCTGACCTTAAAACTACATGCACATGTTTATAAGAATACTAGATGTAAAGCCCGGCTTTTCCCGGGGAAGCTAAAAGAAATGAGAAACACTCACATTGCAGGAAAGATAGCAAACATGCCAAACAAATCCACCAAAAACATACGGAGCCCAGTAGAGGAAGATGATTTTCCTATTTCTTTCGTTTTGTACGCGTTTTGCGTCATCACGTACAAAACAAAAATGCAAAATAATCTTCCGCTACGGAGCTCCGTATATATGACACAAACATACATCTCTTCTTTATATTATATATATAGATGTTTGATTGTTTCTTAAATGCCCCAACGTTTTGTTTTTAAGTTGTTGCCATATTTAAATATATGGAGTTGTTTAGTTTTCTTCCAAGTTTTCGATTAGTTAATTACAAACACGCCCTGGCAAACGTTTACATTTCTGACATTTTACAATTCATGTGCAGTTCATTTCGCATTTGTGCCATAGCAAAATACACGCAATTAGCAGTTGCGCAGAATGCATCACAGATGGCGCTGAGGATCTTGCGATGGATCTGTTTTACGACTGCATATCTCATACTAGGCAAGGGTTTCATGGAAGTCCCTGCAGCCTTTCTAATGACGCATTATCTTGGCATAATTTATACCGTAATAATAAAAACCGTAACTTTTTTATTGATCCCATATGTGTTTGCGTTGCACAAAGACGCTGTTAATGCAACTAGCAATTTGGTGCTTTTTACGAGCCACGGCTTAAAATTTTCACAATATACATTTTTTACGACGAGACCAATTTCGGACAGGAAGTGCCTTTTTCCGTGTATCACGAAAGAAGAGCAATTTAGTTCGGAAGGGTGGCTATTATTCATGGACGCAATTAGTGACATTTAACAGCAAGGCGCCCGCTGGAAGCGCCGTAATATGGCCACAGAGGCCGTGCTGAGGTCTAACGCTCCGAGATAACCTTGAGTGATATATTTATTATATAACGAGAATGACAATAAATATCCCCGCAAGGCCCATTGTCGAGGATGCAGCGACCCAGTAGCTTACTTGGGTGAAAAACTGCCTAACATTCTACGCAATGGGAGGTAATCAAAGTCAGTAAGTTTACTGACAAGCTGCCAGCCACACCCGAATGATATGGAGAATCCTTTAATTGGATTGCTAAGGGGCAGTTCGCAAATGACGTCAAGAAAATGATCCCGCCCCAGGTCCAAACTGTTGAAAGTGCTGTATGCAAGGGCAAGGACATATACTTGCTCAACTCTGGAAATAAAGAACTCGCAACAGAGCTAGTGGATGCAACGGTTGCAAAAAGTGATGTAGGCCTACACGTACGTACATTTGGGAGTTTTATGGATAAAAATTGAACCGCTTTATTGATCAAAAAGGGGTAAATATTGACAGATTAGAAAAATTCATAACAAAATTCATAAGGATAATGTTCTTGGTGTAACGTCCAAACATTGCGTGCAATTTTTGCATTACCTGTGACTGATGACTGTTGAAAGTCTGGATCAATACGGGAAAGAAATTAAAGATTCATAAAACCTTCAAATTATTGAACTTATTGGCAAAAATAGGTTGAAATAATGGATGCTGCTGATCTTTTCTAGAAAATTCATTACAGAGATCTGAAAATCGACAATGGGAAAAATACGAAGTTGTTCTTTAAGATGAATTAAGGGATTTTTGAAGTGCCAAACTTCTCGTTACATTAGACGTATTCGCATTTTCTGAGAAAAATGTCGTAAAAAAATTGTATAGACCTTGGACAAAAAAAAATGCAATTTCAGAATCGTACATCTGCTTTTTGAGTAACTTCCATCTAAGTAATCAACTTCATATTTCACTGTCACTGTCAGTAGCATCCAACATTTTCAAAGAACCCTTAGGGGGCTCCCATGCACCAAGAAGCGTGATTTCCGGCCTAGAGGACACTGGGGAATTTTGACACAATTTTTTTTTTTGGAAGAAAAAATGCGTCTTATATGGAAATGCTAACAGTGTCGTAAACCCCGATGTCGCAAAATGTTCCCAACTTCCCACTATCTCAAAATTCACATCATCGTTTCGTTGATGGGATCACCCGATTATGGACTTTTCTACCAGAATAAAGCGGTGTTTCGTACATGAATGCACGTTTAGCGTCGTGTGAATTAGCATTCCTTATTACCTGCACATGTATGGTCTAATTTTCACCGGCAATTTGTGAGACAAAGGAATTTTGGCGAACCTCGTTTCATAACTAATTAAAACAGTTACAACTTCGTGCAGATAAAAAGGAATGGGCAGATTATTCTTTTATCCTTAAATTAAGGGGGATACACACGTTTGAACAAAAATGTAGAAAATTCATAATTACAGAACGGTTTACAAATTTAGCATTCGAGAATGATAACCGAAACAAATTCAGATTTGCTGTTGTCGACACTTGGATGGCCTCTTGCCTGTAGACATGGGCATTTGTGATTAGATGACGCTATATATGTATGGACAGTAAGTGGCACATGAATTGTTTACAAGACCACATACACTGGACAAGTACGAAGTCTTAAGCTCGAGCCATGTCTATTTTTCTACGATTCGATGCTTTCTCTGAGAATGCAAGAGGCAAAATGTATCTGTACTTTAATTGGTCCACTTTAACCTACGTACGTGAAACCACAGGAATTTCTTGCGCAATAGTATTGTCTAAAATATAAATGACCTAGCGTATTGTTACAAAGGATCCCAATTGTCCGTGTAAACACTTAATTCTTCTACAAAGAAAATAAACAATTAACAAAGAAAATAGTCCGCATAGTAGCTGATGTATAAATGCAACTGCAAAGAGTTATTGCCCAAAAGTACGTAGGCTACTTAAAATTAAACAAGGCTCGCCCATGCACCAAAAGGACCAAAACTATTTTAATAACATCAAGTAACGTCAGCTGTTACCGTCTTTATGAAGAACATAAAAACCCATCTTACACAGCAAACCGGAAGTAATTTGAGGATGGGCGATTAAATTATTGATCCAACTCAAAAGATTTTTGAGATAGTTTTTTAGCATGCAGAACTTGTTTTCGATTTTTGGCCCTGCTAGATGTACATTTACAGTTTATGTTTCTGAAAAATTGCCAGAACAAAGAAAAAGCGCTATAGTACGGTATGAATGATTTACTTATGGCGAATTCGACTCACCCAAAAAGTGTACACCGGGTGTAGCTACAAGGTGAGGCATAAGTCTGTCAAGTCTTCTTGCGCCTGCTGCCTGCAATAGTGCCGATTTAACAGACTTATGCCTCACCTTGTAGCCTACACCTAGTGCACTTGGGTGTACACTTTTTGGGTGAGTCAAATTCGCCATTAGTAATGGGTCACGCAGAGTGAGTTAAGTGCTAATCTTTGACAAGAATTGCGTAAGGCTTTCATAGAAAATGATCTAAGAAGTTCACAGCGCGTATATATTTTGCCATATCATTAAACAATTGCAATTAAAAATGGCGACCTTTCGACTAAAATGAACGTATACACCGAAAGTGACTGAGCGATGCAACGATTAATTAAGAATAAAAGTTAATTATGATTTAAGCTCAGTGAGTTGCGCGGGTTAAACGAGCGTTCATAATTTAATGATCGTTGGCGAGCAGCACTTTTCATTATGGGGACGAAAATTGCGTGCCATTCTGTCATCAATCATATAGAAATGAGACGCTCATAAGTTCATTTGGCCAATCCTTCAATACGTGTATTCAGGATGATTGGAAATTGTCACAAAAATAGGATATGACTAATTGGTTAATTTTCTTCAACGTTGCATCCAATTAAAACAAACGATCCGCATCCATCTGTGTAATTTTGTCGAATAAATGTCTTGCAAAATGACACTCAAGCTGCAACACATCAGGAGAATAAAAGTTCTAAAGCCATATATACGTCCACACTGGATGAAACATACATTGTAGTCGATAATTGTTGCCACTTGTTTCTGGAAATATGAACTTATTTTCTTAGATAAGTTTGTTTCCATAAACATAAACGCACTAGTATGCAATTTACGTAAGTTTGTTTCCAGAAACAAGTGAAAACAAAGTACATGTAAATACCAATAAGAAGTTCCTATGTTTCCTCCAGTGTGGACGTACTTAAAAACAATACAAATCTATTACATGTAGATGATAATTAAAGGTCGGTTGCTATTGATAGAAGAAAAAAAATGAAAACTAACACGTTAATAATCCAAACTTCACGCCATTAGTATTTTAAGGATTAGGTTACTTGTCACATCTTTGAATGTTATGTAAGAAAAACGTCCATTTGGTATATTTTAACATATATTTAGAAAAAACTCAGCAGACACATGACAATTTCCTGTAATTTTCACTGTATTTTTGACATAGCATATTGCAAAGTGGTTATTTTGATAAGGATATAGAAAACAAAACATGATAAAACAACGTTTTTACACAGTATTTTCATCCATTGCATATTACGTTTCAGGACATATACAAAATTTGATTTACTTGGAGATTACAGTAAATTTATTTTGCGCATCAGATCATTGTTACACGAGGATTCACTGAATAATCCCAATTACTTAGCAATTCTTCAAAATTTATAAACATGCATGTATATTATATGTATACATATTGTAGATCATCCGAAACTTTCTGAACAAACAAAAAACGATTCATAATCAAGCAAACAAGAAAAAAAGACCAAAAAAAATTAAGATAAGCCTGCACTAAATTTTATTTTGTTTTACGTCATATTTCAGACCATTTTCCATCGCAGTTTACGAGCCTATCCTAGCTGGTATAACTTATTTCAGAAAAATCCAAGCACAAATATGCTCCATTATAGATTCTTTTTCGGGACAATGGCGTTGGGCTTTTCGAGTGGATGTAAATCAGTCATTTGCATACGCAATATGTGATCTCCCAAAGTGACGCATTATAAAATATGAATCAATCTGGAGACATCTGCGCTTTTCGCGTAAGGATGAAAGGATAGAAACATCAATCAAAACGGGTTTGTTTCACCATTTCGACTCCATCAAACATGGCCTCCGTATAAATTAAAATTTCAAACGTATAGGCCTAGACTGAGGGTGGCATCTGTTGTGCACAAATCGATATTTCTTCCATGTACAGCATACCGGAATATGGCTTTAATTTTAGAGAAACGCCAAGTTGCCAGGATGTAAGGGTGATAAATCGAGACGGATAAAGCAAGAACTTGGCTGAAAACAGCAATAAAATTCACCTTACATCACAAACCGTGCATCTTCAACAACCAGCACTGACACCTCGTGGCTCCCTAAACCGTCTCATAAAATACGAGATATATTTTGCACGTTCCACACTTTCTGCCTTTGGCCATACATGTACAATGTGTACATATTCTGGATGGTAGCTCGCACGCTTGCGTCACGCAGATTTATGGCAAAAGCAAAGTTGGCAAGTGAGTGCGATAGTGGGCAATTTCTACCATTTTGATATTCGAGCGCCGTAGCGCAGCGAAATATTAATCTCGCGTATGAATGATTAAACCCGAAGATATGCCACCGCGCATGCGCCCACCCACGCTAAGCAGCATTTAATGTTCATGGAAAAAGTGAAAATACTAAGTTGCCCTATTCACCAGACGCGCATTGAGGGCGACGTTGATGGACGACCCCTAGAGCCCACCAGTTGCTAGGCAGCGTGCTGTATAGTAGGCTTCATCTCCAGCCCACGCGAGATTGACACAGTATCCTAACTAGCTTAAAGAGCAAATATCAGCTAGGGCAAATTTATACGAAAGTACATTGTATATACATGTGCTGTGCAATGTTTCAATGTACATGTATACTGAATGACAAAATAGGGCGAGTAGGCCTATACAGTATACACTTGTTAAGTAAAAATGTACCCCCATTCAAATCATCAGAAATCATAAAAGTTTACATGTTTAGAAAATTAATTTTATTAATAGATATATATAATATTTCTTATTTTTTTTCGATACATGTTGAAAAAGTAAAAAATGAAAACTAATTCAAATCATAAGAAATCATAAAAGTTGATACTGCACATGTTTAGAAAATTAATTCTATTAATATATAATATTTTTTTTTTCGATGCATGTTTTTAAGTAAAAATGAACCCTAATTCAAATCATCAGAAATCATAAAAGTCGACATGTTTAGAAAATTAATTCTATTAATATAAAAAATATTTCTTATTTTTTTCGATGCATGTTGTTAAGTAAAAATGAAAACTAATTCAAATCATAAGAAATCATAAAAGTCGATACTGCACATGTTTAAAAAATTAATTCTATTAATATATAATATTTCTTATTTTTTTCGATGCTTGTTGTTAAGTAAAAATGAAAACTAATGCAAACATAGGAAATCATAAAAGTCGATACTGCACATGTCTAGAAAATTAATTAAATTAATATATAATATTTCTAATTTTTTTTCGATGAATGTTGTTTACATTTTTTTTATCAAATTACAAAGAAAAGTAACAACTATGCAATGTTATACATGTATAATAGGATTTACTGGCCAAAAGCTCACTATTGCATGTTAAGTGTTTATGTACTATAGGACAAGTTACATGGCATTTACGTTTATACTTTGATACTAGTATTTATTAAAAACGTACTAAATGTGGTTCGATGGAGTTTAATATATTCTAGTTGGAAAAAGGTTGTAGTTTGCATTTTTATTAGTTTTTTTTCGCCTCAAAATGTAGGGGTTTTTTTCCAACAGGGAGGCGATGAAAACGCTTTGTATGTCTAACATAAAGTCTATTTAAACTAAGCTTTTACATCCTTCAGAAATCGAAATTCAGGCAAAATGTACACTTTTATTACCCCTTAAACTAGGCAATCTCGGCTAGTAAGCGTGTAAAATGGGTTGCTTGACCTCCTATGCGTGGCAGAACTCAGTAATGAAAACTTGAACCTTTTGCCATATTTGCTAGATAGGCTACTGTATAAAGCTTATGGACAGATTGAAATGCGGGTTTGACCGCTGATCAAGAGCTTCACAAATCATGTTTTCAGATATTTTCACAAAAACGAAGGAAGTAATAACAAAGAATTCATTTCCTTTTCTGACATTTTGTCCAGAAAAATTCGATAAGTCGATCCTTAACAGCACGAAACGCTGAAGTACTTTACTTTAATGTCCTAGGACATTCTGTAATTTTCACAAAGGGGATTCGTAGCATCTTTATAGTTTAAAATTGCCCCCAGCTGTTGAAAACGTGTTTAGAAATCGGCTTATAACTTTCATTGAAAATTTACCTTTCACAATGTGTAATTATCAAACGTGCAATATTTGAAAACACGTTAATGATCGATTCTTTCAAATTGTGAATCAATTTATAAATTCCTAAACATTTAAAATTATCACATATATTTTCAAAGTAAGGTCAAAATGTTCTGATAATTGTGAAGTATTACTTCGCAATAGAGCTTCAAGTGTTTCATGGACCTCAACCCTTATTATATTTTAAGCAACAGCGAGCGTTGAACCCTTTTATAAATGCTTAACATTGGACAATGCCCCAAATTTTTACTTTCCCACGCCAAATAATATTAGCTTACAAAAAAACTCACCGTTTGTCATGTTTATGTAATGACTTTTAAATATACAAGTAGTTAATCTCGGCTGAGATTAAACCCCTACACCATAGTTTTACTGCATATACGTGTAGAATCTGTTGGGTTTATAGCAGTATGGAGTTAGGTAACAAAGACATTGTTTTGTGTGGCAGCTTAGAAAAAAGACAACCAC
>JAQGBX010004520.1:0-15198 GCA_034698745.1 Megaphyllum sjaelandicum | reverse complement strand
ACCTCATCATATAGTGCAGAATCGTCAGCAAAAAATTTGGATTTACAAGAAAGAATATTTGGCAGATCGTTGATAAATAACAGTAGTGCGTTCATTAAGGCCAAAGGTTTTCAATTGTGCAGTAATTTTTTGGTGAGGAACAGTATCAAATGCTTTGGCAAAGTCAATGAATACAACATCAACCTCTTTTCCCACATCCCACATAGAGCCAACTGGGTTTCGCAAGATCGACCATTTCTAAAACCATGCTGTGTATCGGTGAGCAGTGCATGAATGGTTAAATGGTTCATGATATTTGTACAGATTAAGTGCTCCAACATCTTACAAATTACAGAAGTCAGAGATATGGGGCAATAATTGGCCTGATCCAACTCGGAACCAGATTTAAAAATGGGACAGATGCATGCATCCTTCCATTCCTGTGGAAGGTGTTTCATTCCATACACGTCCATATCTCATTACAGAGTCACTTTATGATGTTTTAATTATAACTAATAAAATATTTGTCAAATGTATTATTGGTGTAAAATAATTCCATCTAAAACCTGTTAATAACTACGTAACCATTTTCATTTCAAAAATTGATGTACTCCTTAACACAAATCGGTGTGAATTATATGAACTTACAACGTACGTTTATTAAATCCATCACATCACGACGAATTGTATATAGTTTCAAACATTTTCTTGGGGCATAGGCTTATTTCTCTTATCTCTGAGTGGTTTTAATTATTTTTCGAATTATCTATTTTCTGCCTCAGCGATGTCAAGTCAGCCAAATAGTCGCTTTCTTTCAAATAAGCTCGGCATTATTAATATTGTAGGTTAATTTTTCCGATCTATTGAAATAAGTCCCTTTAAATCCTCGGTGGTTTTCACGAATGAAGTAGAAGCCATTCGTCATATTTGGTCCAGAAGGAACGAATAACTAAAACGTTAATTTACACCGACTGAAATTAGTCGACAAACGTGTGCGCGGGGAGATAAAGACTGCGCAAAAGCATTAAGCGCGAGTATTTCAATAATTAAAAGCCAATTGTTGGACATTCATCTGTTTCGAAAATTAAACGGAGTATGCATCTTACGTTTGCAGTTAGATCGTATTACACGTTTGTATTATCTAGTTATATTTCTCGAACGAAGAAAACTGCCGTTTTCATCTTTCTTTAATTAGGGCACTTAAAATATTAATTTGTCCATTCTTTCGCTTCATTATCAAACGGCTGTCTCCTTTCCTCGGCTCCCACGATTTAATATTCCTACTTACGATAACGACTTTCTTGATTAGGCATTTAAATAAAAATTTGTGGTCTCGGAACAATACATTGCGCTGATGGATCTATATTATTTTTATGTAGGCTCCAGTTGAAATGTTGCAATTAAAACAACTAAAATAACAGCTGGTGGGCTTTAGAAAGTAGTTTAATATCAATGTTCTAGATGCATCTGCGAGCGTTTTGGATAAATCTCGACGAGATATTTACGTTTTAAATTCATAATGCAACCCGGTTCTGCAAGGATTTCTTTAAAGGCTCTTGAAGGCTCATGAACATATAGCGTGTAATGTATTACGATGCATATCATTTTTATTTCAACCTATTGTGCAATATGGAATACATTTGTATAACTTTTTACACTTCGCAAATGAACCTTAGTTAATTAAAATTTCTAATGCCTTGCACATTCATTGTAATTAAGTACTAAGGTTGTACGTTCTAGGAATAATTTTGCAATACTTCCCCTTTCAGCAACAGTTCAAGGATGTTTGAAAACATTTTTGTCAGATTAATGTTGCTTATTGATGTTTCAAAGCATCACGCGAAAATTTTGCGCAAACATTTTCTTATAAAATCTTTGGCAATCTTTTTCGAGGTTCATTATGTATTTTACATGTACAATAAGGGTACTCAGACAGAATCGTAGCAGATCGCACGTCAGCATTCGCGAATTCACGCGTGAAAAGCGACGACGGTATTAATTAGTTTGAATTTGGCGATAACCATGTATGAATTTATTAAATAAATTAACATTTAAACTGCGATCCAAAGTCTGAGTACCCTGATATTTACTCGTAGGATTATTTTGCTTTAGGTGATTCTTTTGATTGCATTCCGTATTTGGATGTTGGACGGCTCCGTGCCCCAGTTTGCGGAACAAGATAATCCAACATCCTTCGCACCTTATTGGCGGACAAGGTAGGTATCTTTTGTTTCATGTTTTAATAATTGCGTAAAATTGTCATTTATTCGACTTTGGAGAACTTTGTTTAGATTTTTTGAAATTTGTGCTTAGTCATAAGAAGATTTCATAATTCGCAAACATAAGCCGCGATGCACATTCTGTATAATTGCATGATCCTGCAAATCCAATTTTCAGGTTCATGACATATTCATATTTGTTGGCCTTCAATGCATGGCTGCTATTGGGACCTATAACCTTATCGTACGACTGGCAAATGGGGAGTATTCCTCCCATTGAGAGTGTTTGGGATAGTCGAAATTTGGCAACACTCGCATTGGTAATAACCGTGATGCTTCTGGCCTGGCGAGCCATCCTTTCACAAGAGGTAAGTTGACATCATTGACATGCCATGCAATATATGTCTGGTGTGTGCTGTACTGCATGTTTATAGAAGTGCAGGAAATGGAAGATCGATTTAAAATTTTGTTATCTTTGTTAAACACTGATGTATATCCATCAACTGCCTAAACAATCGCATAATCAAATACAGCGTTTTAAAGAAAGGCCAAATACCAAGTATATATACTTTATATACAGTATACATGTACATGTATCAGCGTCAAACATAACTATCGACCGTAACTAGTTATACAATTTAGGAATGGGAGATAAATGTATTCATGTAACATTCGATCATTCTATACGCACCATGAAAGCATACTTGTAAATGAAAATTAAACTGAACAAAAATACGCTCTAAAGTTTGCATCTAAGTTGCTCTATGTCCTCTTAATTTGTTTATTCGTGATCTTCGGTTTTAATTAAGCTTCATACATTCTCTTCATTTAAGGAGTCAATTATCTTTTGATTCGCATATTGCAGGATGCGGATAAATGTGCCTTGTGCCTGGGGTTGTTGTTTACTCTGATTCCTTTTTTACCTGCCTCAAACTTATTCGTCACGGTGGGGTTTGTCGTCGCCGAAAGGATTTTATACTTCCCTAGGTAAGACTTTTTCCTGTAAATTCTTTATTTAATTGAAAATGGGCCTCATAAACTCGATTTTAGCAAAGTTGACTAGTTGATTCGCTCTACTAGTTATAAGAACTACTGTATGCATTGAAAAGACTTCTATAATTACTGATAATCTATATAGTCGCACAGTAAGCTAGTACTTTGGCATAATTAATTACACCCATTTTTCTCTTTACCGCTTTATTTGTTGAGATCATATCCGGTACCTACAGTATTTAAAAAGGTTGCAACATATCAAATATACACTCCTTAAAATCCTGTTAAATAATGCATTCTGTTATAACGTTGGACACCTTGGGTTTACGTAAATGATTACACCAGTATATACCCTCATGATTTATCAACATCCTATGTGTAGAAAAATCTAACTTAAAGAGTTGGAATAACGGTACTTTATACTGTGGTTTCATGTCATAAAGTATGGAGTGAGAAATCGATTGGAGAAAGATTGGAACTGAATAAATAGAAAAAAAATATATTTAAGGTTTCGTGATAGTTTATGGGCAATAAAATGGCTGTAGAATATTTTATTGTTGCGTGATGACCCAACTGTTATTTCGCAATACAATTGAACAATTGTAGACTGCGTGAAGTCGGCCATTTTTGTATCGTACATGTTACTGCAATTTTGAATTATCTGCTGATTAGATATACTGTACTTGTATATTATTTTGCAAACGAAGCAAATGTACCGCTATATTCGCTGCGGAATATTTTACTACTATTTTGTGCGATGCACGATTTAAAAGAAAATGCTTTACAAAGACTTCGTCTCAACATTATATAGATATCAAAGAAGCAGAATTGAATTAATTGCGGTTTAATCTTTATATTTTTCCATGAATTTACATATTAATAAATAATTATTGAGATCAATCGGAGGTATCCAAGAAAAAAAACCACTTTAAACATGATTTTTCTGATAGTTTGTCTTTATTTTGCGATTTGGATTGTCCTCTGTGCTCTGATCAACAAAATAAACTCATAGTTTATTGGAACACAATGGAACACAATACAAGTTGTAATCGCACGGTATAGAAATGCAATATCTGCAATTTAAAATTTTTTAAAACAATAACAATTATATATTTCCAATATTTTCGATGTGTAATACCTTGCACAGAAAACAATCATATTAATTGTTACCTCAAAGCTTGTCTTAAGTTGATCTGTTGCAATATGACTGTGAATGAACGATTCGATTCTCTTTTTACGTTGCGATTATATTTTCCCACACCTATGAGTATACATGTATGCTACTAAGAATTCTGGTGTGGTAAAACTCGGATTTATGACTCCCAAAGGTGTCATCTTATTCTCGTTCCACTGCACGCATTTTTATTCGCAATTCCCCGAAGAGAAATTTTAAGGTTATACTGTCATTCATACGATCAGTAAATTTATTTCCGTCGCAAATATATGCAGTTACATTTAACGTTTAAAAGATGCATTTAACAATAACTCCCTCCATCTTTTTTTGTTTATATAAGGTGTAACAAAGTGACTGCCTATTTTGCCTTTGTTTTAACATTAGTCCCAAAGCGACATTGCGTTTATTGTTCAGAAGCCATATTTGACACTTAAACAACGTTTCAGGGATTCTCATGAAGATGTCGGTTTAAAATTTAAGTTCCGTATAGAAAATAATTCGTTGATTTTGACATAGCTGCATCTTTGAAAATATAGTAATCTGTTTATGCCTTATTCAGAAACATGAAAACTTGCAGTCAGCCCATGTTTTCTTAGCACAATCGCGTATTTAGATTTTTTTGACAATTATATATATCCATTTGTTGTTATGGATATAAATTCTACTATAAGTTATCAAGTTTCATTTTAAGTACGACTAGCTGTTTCATTATTATTTTAGCATGGGCTTTTGCATCTTAGTGGCACATGGCGTACACAAGTTAATGCTCGATAAAAGGTGGAGAAGATTCGTCATTGGAGGAATTATTGTACTTATCCTTCTTTTCGTGTTAAAAACAATTCGACGAAATAGGGTATGGAATACGAGAGAAACTTTGTTCAGGTAATTGTTTTTCCTATCCTTTAGCACTGGTATTGCCACATATTTAAAATGAACTCCACGTTTCACCTACAATCTACAAATAATATTCGTGTTTTCCAAAATTATTATTTCTCCTGTGAATTTATCTTAAGTAATTTACAAATTTCTGGAGTTTTTTTTTGAAATTGTTAACTTTGTGAAATAAGTGAAATTTCGCATCGCCAAATTTCATTATCGATTTACACATACTATCGATAATTTCTTTTCGATTACTGTAACACGATCTGTTATCATTCCGTATTGCTCTACAAAGATTTAGATTCTCATAGCATTAGAATGTTAATGGGATATTTCGTATTCAGATCTGGGTTAGAGACCCTTCCTCAAAATGCTAAAATGCATTACAACTTCGCTAACCTCCAAAACGATTTGGGAAACGTGAAGGAAGCAATAAAGCATTACGAGGAAACTTTAAGGTGAGGACTGCACCAAAAATGTAACGTTTTACGTACATGTATTAGAAAGTGCAAATAGTTTTAAGATTCACTGTTTTCGAAATAGGTGATCGATGACACCTATATTTATTCTAATTATTTGATGTTTCAAAATTAATTTTTTGTACATTACAATGAATGCATAATTCACGCGATTTGTTTAACCTATTTTTTTATAAATTTCAATTTCAATATAAAGCAACACCGTTGTAGTTTATAATTAAGGCACGCATGTCTGAACATAAAATCAGATCTTAAAATGCGATCAATATATTCAGTAGATGTTCCGCGCTATACTCGAGACATTTGGGTTATTAACATATTGTAGAAGTGATATTGAACAATATATCGTTAAATTGGTATCTATATAAATTTACTTAGTGTACACATGATTAAACGATTTGAAGGATTTGAATTTATACATTTAAGTGTTTTAAATAATTGCATCAGCTTTGCTTGTCTTGTACAATCGTACTATTCATTGTACACCATTTTTATTACTGTATTGCGTAACATTTCTTTATCTACAAATTCATGTACTGACTGTAGGATTTTTCCTTCAGTTCAATTGGTCCAAGTTGAACATTTATAGGATGCATTATTTATTACAGACTGTGGCCAGAACATGCCAGCGCTCACAATAATTTAGGAACTTTAGAGGAGGATTCAATTGTAGCAAAATTCCACTTCATGGAAGCGATTCGTATTAATCCAATTCATGCTCGAGCTCATTTCAACATGGGAAACCTTCTTAGGTAATGCCTATCTCTTTTTCTTCTTGCCTTAATAATGTAAATTGGTAATCGGTTTATTATCATAAAATCGTATTTCGATAAATGAAGTTTAGTTTTTATATGATTTCTACAAAAAAAAGAGAGAGAATAGTTTGCATTAAGCATTATCTGGCATGACAAACGCTTTCGAATCGTACTTTAATTGGTTGATCGTGAAGTCGCCGAACTAATTGTTTTAAAATATTCGCTCAAGATAATTGATGTTTTTAAACCAATGAGTGCATTCCTATTGAACACGTGACTTCACGATTGCCAAAGTACGATTCGTAAAGCTTTTGTCTACATGTCGATGCAACGTGTACAACATACTCCACATTTTTTACTAATATTCGCGAAATATAAGAATTAATTATTACATTTACAAGTATGTACTTTAATATTTATTTGTATACTCCAATATGTTGTCACAAATTGAAAATTACTCCAGAAAGCCAAGGATCACTTGACATTTCGAAAAAATTTTTAACGTCTGAAAATTACTATGTAATTTTATTGTCACTAACCACGCATGTCTGCTTAAAATTTCGACTTAAAGTAACGTTGTGTATTATTTCTATGTCTATTTCGAGAAGTGGTTTTTTAAAAACTGCAACATTTTAATTTCAACTTTGAAAAGGCTTTTCAATAAGAGATGTCCGATACGCCACGTTTACAACAATTCGTTCAGTGGCAATTTTGGAATTTGCAAACTGCTGTTACAGCGTGTCATTACACACGATGTGTTATTTTGATTTTAATATGAACCTGATACGTTAAAAGCTATTCCGAAGAACTAATCTGCAGTAAGTTATTGGATTTTGTTCAATGCCAGTAAGGAAGCCCAAATGCCAACAGCCATCCGTTTTATGGAACAAGCTGTTGTTTTGGAGCCCACCTATACAGATGCTTATACCAATTTAGCTGCGATGTACAGTGAGGTGGGAAGATTGGAAGACGCGGAAAGGGTTCATAAGTCTCTTCTCCAATTAGAGCCTGACAGTGCTGATGTTCATAACAACTACGGAGCTTTCTTGCAAAAAATCGGTAAGTTGTACCAAACTGCTCTGTTTTCCATTTTTTTTATAATAATGTTTGGATTTTTTTTTACGAATGTTTTTTTTTTTTTTTTTACGAATGCACGCTGTTAGCAGATTGCACCCGTAATGGATACGCGGGATATTTATCGCGCCATTTCATTGCTTTCTCTTGATTTCAAGTAATCATAGTAGCAGACCTCAGGCAGAAGCAATTACGAATCGTACTTTGGCAGTCGTGAAGTCACGCGCGCAAAACGAATTAATAATTAATTGGTTTAAAAACAAACTCGAGGGAATTTTTTAAAACCATGCAGTACGTGTGTCAATTTTGCGCACATGAAAGTCAACTTTTCAAAATCCTACCAAACGGGTGCCATATTGCGCAATATATTTCCTCTAACATACACAAACGCGAGGATGTAAATATGCCATAATATTCCACATTACATACAAATATTCAGTCATCGGTGCAACAGCAACAAATTTGAAAATGCGTAATGCATCGTCTTTTTGAACGTGAAATTATCATTTCGTAAATAAAATTGAATCGAAATGTCTGACAAGTTTCCGACAAAGTGGCCATTAATGCGCGTTAACACCGTTTACAAATCCTCTTAACGAATTCTAGTTTGCTTGGCCAATGAAATTGCACACGAGGTCGAATAAAAATTCGATTGCCGATAATCGAGTGGCCAATTCCGAATCTACGGAAAAGGATTCTGAAAGCAAGAAAATCTCTCGAGTAAAAGGGATATACACGACCCATTAATGCTACACGCTCGGTATATGAGAGCTTTTGTTGCCGTTAAGAACAGAATGCTGGACTGCTTTTATTACAGCTGTTCATTTCTCAGCCTTATTCCATTTTACAGAGTTTTATTACATCAAGAATAAGTAGGCGGTCATCGTGGAAATTGTGACGGACGAACCCCGATTGATGTAGTATTTTAAAAGACCTTGCATGTTTACCTGGCAAATTTACCTGAAGAAAGAAATACAGGGTTGTTACAAAAGAATCATTGGGTTTTAAAAAGATATATTTTGGAAAGTATTACATATACAATAGTAAATGACACATGAAGAGAAAGTGAACATGTCCAAGTTTTTAATCGTACCATCACACATGTGCAATGTGAGATCCTCGTGTCACACGACACACGGTAGTCCATGCTGTTCAAAGCAGCTCTCATGCATAGGCTACTCGAGCACACAAAACGCTTTCTGCTGCATAGCCGCCATTTTCAATACTTGATTCGTGCTGCCACCTGGGCGTTTATAGCAAAGTTCACAAGTGCGTGTTTTAAACTCGAACTTTTTCCCTTTCTTTTCGTGTGTCATTAAATATTATATCTTCAACACTTTGTACTGCATATATTTTTCAAACCCGATGATTCTTTCGTAATAACCCGGTAGTAAAACCTTATTAAGAAGAACTCGCTTCATAAAAATTTCTCATATACTTAGTACGAACTCATTTCCAGTCCCACGCGTCCTACAGGGATATATGGACGAATAATGTTAATTTCTTCGTTTAAGACGAATTCCGAATTCGGATTTTACAAATTTTCTACTAAAGTGAATGGATTTTCGAGCTCCTAAGCATTCGTGCTATGTTACGGTACAACGACTTTTAGGTATACGTTATTACGGGGAATTCCCGGATAAAAGTTTCCATACCTTCCTATTCGTGGGGTAGGATTTCATTTAAACTTCGATGAAATTATAGTTCTTATTGTTGAAATCATGACGTTGGTTGCAATGTTTTTTGGTTTTCACCTTTATTTCAGGCAAGTTGTTCGCAATTTCCAACCAAATAAAGCAAAATACAAAATGACCTTTTTGAAACAAAGAATTCTTTTGCCTGTTATGGAAGCGGAACTCGAATATTACTTTGAGTTCACATACTTGTGTAGACAGTAAAGGCTATCTATAAGTGAAAAATTCAATATCCTTTTCGTTCATGCGTGCTTCGGCATTATCGATCTCACTTGGGCCTTCATCGCATTTAAACAATTCGCATTATGCTCGTATATACAGTATTATATTTGAATTTTTTTAACCGAATAAAACTTTTAAGGAAAATTTTACCAGAATGCAATGTACATATAAATACGGGGACACTTGCTATTCGCGTGTTAAAATTGGCAGCATAAAAATGGTACGCAATTTCACATCAATCGCTTAATTAGGCTACCTCTAACCAAAAATATCTTTGAAAATTGTCTTTGTGTTTTAGAGGACATGTGCAATAATTAAGGTTGTTAATTAAACAGGCCGAAAAGATGAATCATTGAAAAATTATCAGCGGTCACTCTCCTTGCAACCCGATCATGTTTTGGCTCTCGTCAACACTGCAAAATTGTTGAAATCGATGAAAAAATATATGGAAGCTGAAAAACTATACAAAAGGTATTTTTTCCCGGTAATGCATACTACATAAATCATTTAGAATTTTGGAAGTTAGGCAACGAATTCTTTCTTCATTTTTAGAGCTTTGGATATCAAGAAAGATCCTAAAATTGAGGACAGTTTAGGGGTTCTCTATTTCACTTCAGGAAGATATCTCGATGCGAGAAAACTGTTCTTAGATGTTTTAGACAGATTCCCTGAAGAAATGGATGCCAGAGTTCATTTTGTAAGTTCAGTTATTGCGTTTTCTGCATATTGCATGGAACTTGACAAATAGTTATCAATAATTTTTTCTCAGGTAGGCCTACATGCTTGTTTCTAACGTTTACAATTATTTTACCACACGATTAAAAATTATACATTCTGGGCTACCTTTATATTTAAATTCTTTTACATTTAAAAAAATGCAATATATGGGGATGTTTTCGTTTGTCTGATATTTCTAAGTAAGTTCACCGATTTTAACTTAAGAACGTGGGAAGTGGACATGTGTGTTTGCTGCAAGAAAACAATCTAGGTCTGCTAATGAAAGTGGATTACAAGTAAATCGGATAAGGAGCACTTAAAGTTTTAAAGGAAAGCGCCTCTTCTTCCAATCTCGGCAGCATACCAATCGAGCCTTGAAATTATTTGTAATTTTATCTGTCCGTGCGTTGAAATTGACATCGTCGTCTTTCGTAGATGTTTTTAAGCTGGTTGCTTACTGAGGTTAGATCGTATGATCTCTCTGTTAACTTTTTGGAAAAATCATTTGAGAATGAAAAGCAAAACAAGAACTAAGTTTAACACTTATACTTTATAAAATTTGATTATATTATAACGTTTCTATCTCAGGATATCTCAGGTAAGACTGTTCTTTGAGATGAAATATTTTAAAAGTTATTGATCTATGATTTTGGAAACATCTACAGTATAAATCTCTGAATATTATTAGTATATATTTAAAATATATAATAAGAGGCAATCTAAAACATGGCCTTAATCATCTCTCGTATATCTGACTTATTTTCGCAATGCATTGCTTATTATAATCCATATCAGTCCTCGCAATCGAATAGATATGCACAGTATGTAGCAAAAGTGTTTGTCTTTCATAAATTGGAAACGTTTTTCGTAGGCTCAAGTAATGATCCATGAGCAGAATTTTACTCTTGCTGAGGAGACATTGCATCGAGTAATTGCTCATAATTCTACTCATCGCGATGCCCTTCGACAGTTAGCTCTTCTTTGCAGCCACCTCAATCGTACCACGGAGGTAATGTGCACATTTACCATTAAATTAGTTTATCGAAATTGATCTAAAAAAAGACCTATGAAAACTCATGTCCTGAAATAAATATACCGCGACATTACGTCTAACCATACATTGAACTTATAATGCTTAGAACAGGCAAGAGATACCGAAATAAATCATGATATTTTGTACATGCAACTTAAGAAAACAATTGGGAATACTGTATCTGATGCGTGTAAATAGACATTGAGTTCAAATGTAAGGCATTTAACATTGGAGGGCAACTATGAATTGTTTTTTTTCACAACATCGAATGTTCAGTAGTTAGAAGCTATTACTGCATGACACCTTGACCCCGAAGCAATCATGTGTATTTTTCACCAGTCAAATACAGCATAGATTGTAGGGTGTGTTATATATTTTAATTTCGTGCGAATTATTTGTTGTCAAGTAAAATCGAATTTTTAGGACAATTTTATTTTTTAATGCGTTACTAGGCCCTCGGGTATATCCTTCGAGCATTAAAACTGTGTGGGACCAGTGAGGTGTCTTGCGCTCAATTATTCGCTGATCATGCCAACATCCTCATGGACATGGACCACATGGATATGGCGGCTGAAGTGATTATAAAAAGATTTACCGTTTACCTTTAGAGGGACCTATGTGTTACATCTTACTCCGTAAAATTAACCAATTAATTTGCTATATAAAACTAATGGAAATCATCTGATAATAGACCTTCAAAAATTTAACAAGATAAAGAAATGCCATGACATTTTGTAAAAAAAACACGTTGAAATATCTAACTGACAAATTTCACGCTGCAGTAGTATGGCCCATAAGTCCTCATTCAGAAATTTAGAATACTAAAGTTTTACCCCTGACTTAAATACAACTAATTTTTCAACAGAGCTACAAAATGGCCTTGCAAATGTATCCAAGTTTTACTCTGGCTCATTTGAATTTGGGCGTTATATTTCACATGAAGGTAAGAGCTAATTTGTCAGGAGTTATCGTGGGATCCTATCCTTATGTTTGAAATATACATGTATAGTTAACGTGAAGCAAGAATTGCATGCATGAATCTCATTTCCGCTTTCAGCGCAATTTTGATGAAGCCTGGAAACACTACAGAACGGCGCAACTTCTGGAGCCAACTAATCGTCTCTTGCAAGAAAATATGGATAAACTGAGAAAGGCGGAAGTAGCGTTACTGGACATGGCGTCTTCCGATCATTCGGATTCCTGTAGATGATGGAGCACATCACGCGAACATATGGATATTACTTGCATGAAACGCCATAACGTTTTGATAAACTCACGAAAAGGCGCTGTTACGTTACGTAACCGTTGATGTTCGCAGTAGCGCTCATTGAATGTGCTTGTGCGAAACAAGAAGAATGGGAACAATGGACAGTTTCCTCGAATTGTCGTCGACTTGATTTCTTTTCAAGAAATTGTGCTCACTGGAGGACCAGTCCGAAAACGACTTTTAAAAAGCTTCTTCATAGTGCTATTTATATTCTTTAATTATTATTGTCGTTGCTTTAGATCCATCCCAATGAAATTCTAAAGATGGGAAATTTATAACTGCAAAATCTCACAGATTACATGACATTGTTTTTCTTTCATTTTCCATCGCAATAAAGTTACGCCCCTAAGTATAAGAGCTGACCAGGTGCAGTTTAGACAATTCTCAGCAATTGATGTGGCATAAAATTGTTCAGTATATAAGAACCATCATTGAATTATTGAACAAACTATTTTGAGGCGTCCATTAATTAGAAGCAAATGTCGTTTCTATGTCCAGTTCTGTGGAACTGGAACATATGTTTCATACTATACAACCTAAACTAAATTTAATGTACATCTTTGGTATACGTTTCAATGTGTTGTTAGTTTACTTTGGACATACATGTATTGGTTGATACCATTTACAATGTACATGTATATCCAATGCAGTAAGGCAGGAACTTTCCAAAATCTGTGATTATAGCAATGGAAGCGCCCTTTTGAAAAACAAATGATCCATCTGTATATATTTAGACCCGATTAAAATATTTTATTATGATTTATAGCACGATATGCATTATTTACGATGTAAGACTATGATTTAAAAGCCCATAGTTACTTTTGGGTGTGAGTACATTTTGTCATGAACATTCACACTTCACAGCTGGTTTATGAAACCCTTCATAAATTTACTCTTTGTAGCAAAGCTATTTGTTTAATTACCTAGTGTGATATTTTTCACATATAATCTAAACGGTATATATTTAACTGTTCATTTATGCATATGTTTGGACATAAAATGAATTGTTTTGTTTTTATAATAAACTAAGATAACCAGCTGAAAAATCACACATAGGATTACCAAGATGGTAGAAACAATTAGTATCACTTTCCTCCACCAGAAAGCGTTGATCGTAGAACAACAATGGCTGCCCGGCATCGTTGATTGTAGTTTAATACCAGGGTTCCCCCAAACCTGGAAAAGTCAGTGAACTTGAAATGACCTTGAAATGTCAGGGAAGAATGGTTTATTTTGAAAAAGTCAGGAAAATTCAACGCAGTCATAGCGATTCAAAATTTATACTTATACTTCTTCAATGCTCATTTTCCGAGTAGAAATTTGCAAACAATTTCCACATTATTGGAGTACAGATTTGCAAAATTTTCCACGTTTTCCGTGTACAAATTTACACAATTTTCCACGTATTCCTAGTACAAATTTTCTGCGTTTTCCGAGTACAAATTTTCTGTGTTTTCCGAGTAGAAATTAACAAAATTTTCCACGTTTTCTGAGTAGAAATTAGCAAAATTTTCGACGTTTTCCGAGTAGAAAATTAGCGAAATTTTTCACGTTTCCCGAGTAAAAATTAGCAAAATTTTCCAGGTTTCCGAGTTGAAATTAGCAAAATTGTCCACGGTTTCCGAGAACATACATGTATAAGCAAAATTTTTTCGTTTTCTATGTACACATTTTCAAAATTCTCTAGGTTTTCAGAGTTCAACTTTTCCACATATTCTGAGGACAAAATTGCAAAAATTCCCACTTTTTCCGAGCCCAAATTTTTAACATTTTCCGAATACACAATTTTCCTATTTTAAAAAATTATTATGCAATTTTTTTTCAATTTATTAAAAAAATTCTATGTTAATTTGGAAAATTTTCATTAGCCAATTTAAAAAAATATGTTCCAGGTAAGTTTGTTATGTTTACATTTCGTTTAGTTCGTTAGAAAATTGTTGTAGCCTCCTGATAATGACGTTAGCAAAGGAAAACGACCATGGCCAATTTAATATAGGAACTATCCTAAATAGAACGTGGGAAACCATGAAAAACCACAATCGAGGATAGCCGACACGGGAATCGAACCCGGGTCTACCGAATGCTAACAACTCAGCCACCTTGCTCGGTAGCAAAAGTATAACAAGCATGGAAATGTAGGACGCATTATTATTGAGACCAATGTAGATGTATAGTTTTGTGCATTTGTCAGCTTAATTAAGTTTTAGACATATTGTGCGCACAAAATAATAAATAACTCAGTTTACAACTTCTATATTAAACTTTTGATTATTGTTAGGGTGCTTACACAACACAACTTTTAAATTAAGAATGTTAATTTTGTTACCACTAGCGCCAACCAGCGGCACACAATTGGCAATATTTAAATTACTAATTGTTTGCCCGCTGGTTGGCGCTAGTGGTAACCAAATTAACATTCATAATTTAAAAGTTTTGTTGTGTAAGCACCCTTAAGCCCGCAATCGCATTCAATACGACAAACGTACGGAGCTCCGTAGCGGAAGATTATTTAATTTTTTTTGTACGTAATGACGCAAAACGCGTCATTTGACGCAAAACGCGTCATTTGACGCAAATTGTCCATATGTGCCCCTATGTAGGTTGCTTTCTAGCAACCTACATACGGGCACTATGTATTATTATGGCGAATTCGACTCACCCAAAAAGTGTACACCGGGTGTAGCTACAAGGTGAGGCATAAGTCTGTAAAGTC
>JAQGBX010004519.1:0-15199 GCA_034698745.1 Megaphyllum sjaelandicum | reverse complement strand
TTTGTTCCTGACGTTCTTCCAAGAAAACGACATAAAGATAGCGAATATAGCGTAGATATTTTGTGTGTGAAAACATATTTAGAGTGACCTTTAAAAAAAAAATGCTATGTTGGTCACTGTACGCAGGTGGTCACTATACAAAGAATGCTTGAATTTAATTAAAAATAATGAACATGTACACAACACTTATACATATAGACTATAACAAATGTAATAAAAAACCACAAAACCCAAAAATTACAGAATCATCATGTCCATGGGTTAAAACAAGATGTAACGTGACTCATCTGTTATCTGGTCACTTTTAAAGGTGCATTTGGCAATGTCAAAATTTCAAAAAAAGACAACACACACTGGTCACTGTACACAAAAGACAAGTGGTCATGGTCACTATAGTATACAGAAAATTTTCATAAAGAAAATGTACACGTAAACAATACACTAAAAAGTGGTCAACATAAGCAGGTGGTCACTTTTCCAGGTTTTACTGTATATTTAGATACATTATCATTCAAAATGGCAAATGGAACGTTTTAATTTTCAGTACAATCGTTATTTCAGAAACGATTGTCTTCTTACACATTAATAGAAAACACCACTTTTCATATTCCAAATTCCCGCTACTATGGTCAGACGATCCTGCACTCATGTGATCGCCTGGGAAAATGTGTTGCGATGCACTGGTGACGTCTAGGGATCGCATCGCGCAACACATGACACGTCATCGGTCTACACCCACCAGAAACTGTAACTGCACCCGGTGTAATGAGCCGAATTCGCGGTTAAAGCGAATACGCCGCCAAGTGTATCTTAAAGTCCACATTTACATTTACGTTTATACTTACGTGCAGCTACGCAATCTACTAAATGCGGGTAATACCACAAATTAAATGCAAAATGTAAATTGCTGCATCCTTGAAAAAGTAACTCAAAATCGCATTTATTTTCGCATTAAATACTTGAATATATATTTCTAGTTTCAAACACACGCAACAAAACAGCAGGAAAAGATAGTATATATATAGGCCGTGTACAGGTACAGTATATATATATACAGAAGATACACTCACAAGTCTACGTGAACAGCATATACCATTTTCAAAATCAATTTTCAGAAGGAGTCAAGCTATAATTTTCGTAATTTGTTCCTCGAAAATAGTGACATTTTACTTTATTGTCCACTAAATGGAATTTTCCGAAAAATATCGGAAAAGAGCAAGCCAGAAAATGTCAAACTTAAAGTTAACAGGGTCACTGTGGGAGTTCGACTGATATTTCAATTTGATTAGAGCTAAGTAATTTATATTTCGCTATCCCTAACTGTCATCTGAAAGACCGCGCTTTTGGCAAGCTTCTACAAATTGTACTCGCTTTTTCATATAAATGTCATTTTATTGCAATTTGTTGACGACGGCAATATAAAATCAGGAAAAATAAACGAACAGATTACTACCACCGCGCCGTCTGAAACTGAAATAAAAATCTTTGAAAAAATTCCAAAATGCTCGACCACAATCCCTTAAGTTTATTTTATAAAATTCATAATCAATAATAAAAGGTAAAATACTACCAGTATATTCCGAATACCATGTGGCGCCCCCATAACATTAGACATTTTTAAATTAATTTAGACATATTTAGGGGGTAATAATGAATTTTCTTATGTTGATGGAAGCGCATTCGTTGGTACTTATAATTCAAGAAATTAACTTACTGACCACTAGCGCCAACTACCGGAAAAACAATTGGTAATGCGTATCAAATGAGGTTGTACCAGGCGACACTTCGCCTAGCCAGGCTCAACGCTCATAAATTAGATGTATGTACTTCTTCGCAAAGCGGTAAGCAGGCTTGTAAGACACAGAGTGGCACACTGAGCACTATTGGGCAAGTGATGGAATGCTGTATTACCATAATACGTGTCCTTCACTCATCATGAGATGCTAATGTGCATAAGTAACTACAGTGCAAGGTTTAACGTGCCATGTTTGACCTAGTCAACGCATATGCATTGGCACCCTCAAAGCACACACAGATATTTAGGTTAAATTTCCTCACCGAAGGCTCACAATGTTAAGCTGACAAAAAGTACGAAAGAAGATGAAGTAACTTACAGAAAAGTGTAACGATGTCCGATAACCGGATCGCAAAAGCACTAAGGGCAGTAAAGACACTAAGCAAAGTAACCCATACAATATAAAATTAACATAAGGACTCTTTATTTCTAAGTCCGTACTTAGCCGCATAATTATCACAGTTTGACAGGGGCATACGCTTCGCGAGCAGAAAACCTCAAATACAATTAAGAACCGCACAAAGCATACTAGCTCATCTAGGGTTCACTGACATTTTTTCCCCAACAATATTTCCCCAGAAATTTTTTCTCGGACTTTTTTTCCCTAACAATTTTTCCCGGGGACATTTGTTCCCAGCCATAATTTTACCCCGGACATTGTTTCCCCAAGATATTTTCCCGAGGACATTTCTTCCCATGACATTATCTCCCCAGACGTTTTTTCACGGGAAACTTTTTTCCCCAACATGATTTCCCCGGAGATTATTTCCCGGACTTGTTTTTCCTTACATTTCTTCCCACGGACAATTGTTCCCATCTATAAATTTACACCAGACATTGTCCCAATATTTATTTTTCCTCCCAAAATTTATCCCCTGTGCCACCAAGGAAGAAAAAATATCGAGATTGTGCCCTGCGAATTCAACAAATTGTTGGAAAGTATGGCGAGATGAATTTATTGGATTTCTTAAGAGGCATAGCACACAATTTAAATTTCTTAATGTTGATGCTTAATAACCAGCAAAAAAATTTGGTTTTGGACAAAATGACCTTTACAAAAATAAATTGGAATACTTGAATTGATTGACTTTTTATTTCAAATGAGTGTACTTAATTAATATTTTTAGAAAATATAAGGAAAAATATCAAAGAAAATATCACATCAGGGGAAAAATCACCTCAGGAAAAAATGTAGGGGACAAGAATCTCCTCAGAATAAAAATGTGGTGGAAAATAATGGGCTTGTGATAAAATACTAAAGGAAATACTGTCCGAGGAAGAAGTGTTGGGGAAATAATGTCCTCAGGGAGAAAATTCCAGGAGAAAATTGTCCGTGGAAAAAAAGAATGCGGGAAAATTTTCATGGGGAAAACATGTCCGGGAAATATTGTCCAGATGAAAAGTGTTGGGGGAAATATGTCAGTGAACCCTTAGCTAGGGTTCAGGGTTGCCTATAGCGATTCCCCCTCAGCAGCTACTAAAAGAAATGTAAAACAGTAAAACATATTACCACTCAAACAGGTTTAACGCACGAGCACAATCACGCATAGTGGAAAAACCCGGCTCTCACGCAGCACAACGTTTTAACCAGCCCCAGGAGTCAGCTTGGGAACAACTTGGATAGTGCGGTTATCCAACTTCAAATGGCTGAGGTGATTAAAAGCATTTTATTACATGTTAGTTAGCTTTATGCTTAGATTGATTTTATGTTTGAACAGTTTTATGTGTTTGTTTGAATTATGTGTCATTGATTACCATTGGGTATGTTACTGTTTAGGGTTATGTTAGGTTTATCTTAGGAAGGATATAACAGAATTTTATGGGGTTCCCTTGCTGTCGTAACCAATCTAATTTTAAGAAAACTAAATTAAAGCTAAATTAGCCAACGCTAATTAAGGGAGTGGAACTAAAACTCCTCTGTGGAGGCTAATACGCTACCTCCGCACTCCTTAAAGCTAGGTTTTCCTAGAAGCATAACATAATACGCTGCCCTGCCAGCAGGACAACGCTTCTCACTTGTGACGTAGGATTTGAATGAAGCGTTTTCCTAGAGGGCGCAGTGCAATGTGCGCCAGCGCACAACGCCCGGCGCAACTGACCCACTCCCAAAAAAGAAGTCAAACACGCAGCGCGCGGCGTAATTTGGCTTTATTTTCCCGCCAACCATATTTTTGCCCATATGTTCGTGTTTCAATATGACGGCCAAGCCTTCAATTTAGCTTCACTTGATCATAAAGTGCACCACCAGCCATGTGTTTTTCCCTTGCTAGGAAAACACTTTTACGCAGCGCAAATCCAGGCCCCCCTACGCTCAGCTGTCGGGGGATGGGGTAACAGTTCCTTTTGCCTGCAATGTATCTCTGCCAACCTCTTCTGAGATTTGATTCTTGCCTCCTGCACCAAAATACTTTCAGCAAAAAAACCTCAGAAGAATACAAATTATTAATAGGCAAAGTTGGATGAAACCTGTGCATCAAATAGAATGGAGAGAAACCCAACGATTCTTGTACTGCAAAATTATAATTCGCCACTGCGGTATGTACAAATGGTCCCTAATCTTTTGCTGGCAGAGTTTCCACAAGTCTTGCAGGTACTGTGGTCATTAAAATTTGAATAACTTGCTTGGCCAGACCATCAGTTTGATGATATAGTACCGAGAAAATTCCCGAAATTCCAGAAATTCCAAATTTCTGTATAAAATTCTTTAAATGTTTTCTTGTCTGGGGTGACCCACTATCAGAAATCAACTGTTTTGGGACCCCCAAACCGCCCAATTAACTTTAAAAAATTTCCAACATGATAGTGTTCTGTCTTTTCACTGGTATGGCCACACAATATTGCGTCGCATAATCAATTGCGGCGATAATGTGTGCCATGCCGAGCTTCGCAGGTGGCAACAGCTCCACAAAATCGAACCCCCACTTTTCGCCCGGACTGGAAACTGGGATTGGTTCTTGTAAACCGTTTGGTTCTTGCCTAGGTAATTTGACCAATTGACACACAGGGCAACTCTAGATATATTTAGCAATTGACCGCCTCCAACCTGGCCAATAATATGAGTGGGAAAACAAGGAAACCATTTTTGACATTCCCAAATGGCCCGCATACGGATCATCATGGCAGGTTTTAAGAACCTGCTCTCGCAAATGCGACGTTGCGACCACCAATAAGCACGGTATGTCGCCCAGTGCCACAAAAAAATAATAGACCTCCCAGTCTAACATATCCTTTGCATGAATCATTTTCAGCTGAGCTACAACAAGTAGATAACTCTTTTTTTAATTCTTCATCATCCAACTGTTCCTCATGCAAATTTAACAAATGTAAAAGGTACAAGTGATTTTCATCATCACTTATGTGGAGAAGCCACAATAGGGAATCTGCTAAAGAAGTCCGCATTTTTGCAACCCCCTTTCCGATATTGGATCACATACTAAAATTCTTCTAATTTTGTTATCCATCAGCCTAAATGCGATGATGGATCCTTTAGATTTTGTAAATAGCATAAAGCATGGTGATCTGTCACAATAGTTAAGAAGTTTTGAACAAATAATGTCTGAATTTAGCAACTGCCCAAACTACAGCTAAAGCTTCTAGGTCAATAACCGTATTGCGTGATTCAGCACCAGATAATGTGCGACTAGCATATGCTATAACTCTTTGGTCTGCTCCTTATCCCTGCTGGAGCACTGCCAGCCCTAACAAACATGCGTACGTATATAAAGTTAGCGGCGCAGTTGGATTTCACATCGTGAGCATGAAAGTTGAGGTTAAAGCCATCTTCAAGACTTGAAAAGGCTAGTTAGTCTTCTGACCATTTAATTTTTTTGTTTTCACCAATGAGCACAATCAACAGAGCTGCCACTTTCAAAAAACCGGAACACTTTTTTGGCCTTAAGCAAAGATTGTGCTTGTCTAGAACCATAAAAAAATTGTCTAAATGCTCTAAAAATTTCTCAAAGGTCTTCGCAAACAATATAATGTCATCTAAATATACCAGACACTGTTCCCATTTCAAATGGAATGATGCCTAGTCTAACCCTCTCTGCATGGTTGCTGGCGCGTTGCACAGTATAAACGGCATTCTTAAGAATTCGTAGTGGTTTCACTACATGAAAACGCCGCCTTTTCTCTGTTTTTTTAAGGCCATCGGCAGTTGCCAGTACCCACTCATAAGGTTCAACGTGGCAAACCACTGCAAACCCTGCAGTGAGTCCAGCACATCTATCCGCGGAATCGGGTAGCTATCTAAACTGCTGTGCAAATTTAGCGCATTACTTACTTTTTTGTAAATAACATTATATCAACACATGTTATAATTTAATATTAGTTCTATTCTTAATTAATAGTCATTTCTGAGGCATCTATAAAGGTCAAACATTGAGCTCAAAGATCAGAAGGTCAAACATTCAGTTCAAATATCAGAAGGTCAAACATTAAGTTCAAAGATCAGAATGACCAAAAAATGTCATAGCACTGATCACAGCACCATTTTCAAACTTGCTATCTGTAAGAGTGTGGCAGTTTTTTTGCCCTGTATAACGTTTGAATGTGTTTTAGTGATTAGTGTAAGCCCTTAGTTGTTGTTTAATACGAAAAAATGGATGATGACCATCCTGCATTGGATGAGAATTCCGTAAGAATTGTGTCATTGTCAGGTGTAGGCATGAGCCAAAGTGCCATCACACAACACCTAGGAATCAACCAATATTCTGTGTCAAGAGCTCTCTCACGTTACAGGGAGACTAGTAGACACAGCGGAAGACCAAGGTAAAGGCGTCCACGAAGCACCACACCCAGAGACGACAGATATCTTCTACTGGCTGCCGTTGGAAATTGCTTTAACAACAGTAATCAGTTGAGAGGGCAACTTGCTGAAGTCAGAAATATCCAAGTTTCATCTTCAACTGTAAGAAGAAGACTGCTGGAAGCTGGCTATGCTTCCAGGCGACCTGCTACAGCCCCCCTTCTCACCAGGGCTTACAGACAAGCCAGGCTAAGATTTTCCCAAGTACACGTAAACTGGGATAGGGATGCCTGGAGATCAATTCTCTTTGTGGATGAGTCAAGATTTGCTCCCCATTCAACTGATGGAAAGGAAAGAGTGTTGAGACGACCAGGAGAGAGATATGCTTAGTGCAACATTTCCCCATGAGTCAGTTATGGAGGAGGCTCCATCATGGTCTGGGGTGGTATTTGTTTAGATGCCCGCACAGATCTTTACAGGGTATGTGATGGCACCCTGAATGTGCAGAGGTACATCACAGACATTCTGGAACAACATTTGGTGCCTTTTGCACCATTTATTGATGAAACATTTCACTTGCTCTATGACAATGCAAGGCCACATACAGCTGGTGTGGTTTAGGAGTATCTTGAAGAGGTTAGTATTTCAGTCCTGTCAATCCCAGCAAGAAGTCCAGATCTTAATCTGATTGAGCATGTCTGGGACATGATGGGCCCCTGCCTTAAAGGCAGAATGCCACTGCCAAGCACATTAATTGAGCTTGAACAGGCAACACTTGAAGAATGGGAAAACATTCCTCAACAGACACTAGGCAATGTGATTTCTCCAATGCCTAATAAGGTTGAATGAGATCATAAGGGCAAGAGAAGGTGTTACTCGTTATTGTTAAACAACAATAATTAGCAATTTGCAATTGATTTTAATTAAGTTACATGTCATGCATTGCCATTTGTGGAGGGTATTATTGTTTTGGAGTTTATGCACAATAAATAATTTGTACCACAATAATGTCATCTGTAAAACATTAGGTGATGCACTAAACTTTTACAAATTTATCTGAAAAAAAAGTAGGTGATTCGCTAAACTTGCACAGCAGTTTATATGCTGGCCACATGCTTCGTTATAACAAGTGTTCTAGTCGAAATGAGTCACCCATTGGCATGCAGCCTTTATTTTCACACACACAACAAAGGAATGAACATTGGCCTTGGCCTCAGCATCTCTGCAAGCCTAGCAAATAAAACCCCTTCCTCGCCATTTAGATAATTTTGTACTCCCCAAAGTGGCCTCCCTAAGATGCTTTATGCCATTTTCGTAGCAAAACCTTCCTTAACCTTATTTTTCTTGAAACGTAAATCCTCTGGTCGGGCTTTTCCTGAACTACAGTAACACTGCTGTCAGCTATGATAGCAAATACGGTTGCCACAACTTTAGCGCATAGTCCAGAGCTAACAACTCCTGGTTATATATTTATATATTGTAAATTTACTCTGAATATTTAACACTTGCAATGCATGCGCACATGCCTCTATCCTTCCAGTCCATATCCAACATAGGCTGACAATATGGCTCCTATTGTTGTGCCGGATGCAATAAAAAGTAACACTGTCATCTTTTCATTGTGCTACCCTCAGTACCCTCTCATATGTTACTTAATTGATCAGTGCTTGATAGGCCTTTTCTCAATGGTCGTCCTAATTAAAAATGACATCCTGCTTCATTTAGTCCATTTTCTGGTAAAATTTTCCAAGTCAATGGCAACCTTTCACCCCAGTGATATCTTTCAGGGTTGGCCAAAAAAGACCTTACGCAATGCCAGGGGAAAAGCATCTAGCATATTATTCTTGTTTAGCTACTTAGTCAAAGTATAACCAAAATCTTCTGTCCTTCCGAACAAAAAGTACGCATGATGCATTGGGGGGAAACAAAAAGCATATCAATCCTTTCTTTGATAAGTGATCCAGTTGTCGTTTCAAGTCGTAACGTTCATTGGATGACATTCATTACAAAGGTCCAGCCCATAGCGCTGTTTCATGTTTCCACCAGATTGCATGTTTGAACTGATCCTTCTGTAGATGATTATATGGAAATACATCTGGGAACATCTTTTGGTGACACGCTAGCACTGCTTAAAATTCCAGTACTAACATTGTCTTAGTGCTCTGTAACTCTGTATAACTAAACCGCAGTAAATGCTTTCAGTTGAGTACGTTCATAATCGTGCATGTACTAGTGGCTGTTATTGCATAGATGCAAGTGTCCGGGTAATTTCTTGCTTTTTCACAGAATGTTAAAAAGTTGATAACTTAATTTTTTCCTTGCGCTCAGAGGTGGTACCAGTTGGTAAAATTGCTATCACATGTCATCACTCTCAATGTTTTACAGCAATGAAGTCAACATTTTGGTGGATGCATGGTTCTTGCATTTTGAGTTAATCAACCCTTAAAATATCATAGTTTTGAAGCTTATTGTGTTAAACGTCCAATCTTCAATTCAATTCTATTCAACTCTGTACCTATGCCATCTGGTGGGTGGGGGTTGAAATCCTTTACCCCTTAATTTATTTAGTATATGCCACTGCATTAGGGTGGACCCCGACATCATTGCAAAATTGAATTTCATGAAACTTAAGGCTCTCTTTTGAAAGAGTTTCAACGTCCAAAGGAATGCAAGAAATAAGAAAAACATGTATAGATCCGAATGGCCTCAAAGTTCAATAAGTAGATTGTTACTACAGGTTTTATGGCTACAGTGGTTTTATTTAAAGATTTTCTCCACCATACTTGAATTTTCAGGCAAGTTTAACTTTTTTCAAACAGAGCCATGCAGTGAGCCTCCTATCTTAATTGAAATGAATCCCAGTAAAGACTCCTGATCAATAGGGTAACACTCACGACTCGTCGGTATTAATCAATCTAGCAGCTCTTCGCTACACCATTTTCAGTTCTTGCGTTTTACCCACCCTGTAAGGATTACAAATAGGATAGTAAAACTTGAGAAGAGGTCGGAGTAATGATAAGTATCCAATCTCTTTAACAATTTAAGGACAATTTTTGAAGATCCTTTAGGCAAATCTAAGGCATTAATTTGCTGTGCTAGTCATTTTACTTATATGTGCACCCTAATATATTTTGCCGGTGCTGATGATCTCCAGGTACGTTATGCTTGAAACTACATTTAAAAGGAACACCACCTACATTGTAATTAGTTAAAAAGTGACTTACAGTTCTGGTGTGTCCCTGTAGCTTAGGGATGGCCAGTTCCCAGCAAACCTATCCCCCCTCCCCACCGGGAGCCATTGATGGGGTCCCAGCACACACATTCTGGAGTTTGGGAGCTCCAGATAACTTTGGGTAAAGTTGTCCCTCACCCTTGAAGATCCTTACAAGGATTTTAGCTGCTCCAGCTTGAACAGAAAACTGGTAGCAAAAAAATGTAAGAATCTAATAAGTGCAGAATTTTGTTAATTGATTGTCACATGACTGGTTACAACATAACATTTGAAACTTGGTTCACAAACCAGGATCTTGCCAGCAAATTACACTAACACATTCAAGTCATCTGATTGAATAAATTAAGAATGTTATCGAAGATGGATGATCCCTGACCCAATTAAGGTGATGAACAATGGATAAAGAGGGTCAGGCCAAGAGAAAACTTTGACTTATTTGCATAATTAAGCATGGACAGGATGATGCAACCATAGGAAATCAAGGAACAAACACTAGCACCAGCAGTAACAGAAATGCAAACTAAACCAATTTAAAAGTTGAAAATTGCAATATCTTCAGATCCCAGGATTGTACAATGTTGGGACTGACCTCTCCGGATAGCCCTTGACCTAAGAAACTGCCTGGAAACACTTTGGAACCTAACAAGAAGGGGCCTAATTAGGAGATGGGAAACATTAATAAGGAATTCTTCTGGTTAGGACTAATTTATAAAGTAGCTGTGCCGACTTTACTTCCAGGTACTTTACTTATTAGTAGATACTAATTTACTAATAATTTAGCATAAAATTAAGCACTCCACCCATCAAAATTAGCATAAAAGGAGCTCACTTTTGCATTGAAAAATCAGTTCAGATCAGGATCTCAATCTGGAAACCACTGAGCAGTGTGGGTGCTCAGATAACAGAATGGCTGAAGCGAATATTGTGTTTTAAGACTTTTAAGGGGATGTTTTATGTTGTTAATTACCTATGTTGATATTGCATGTAGTTTTTCTATATGGTATAATTGCTTTAAGTACTAGTTAAGAATGTTTCCCCCACTATTAGGTTATTGAAATAATAATTATGATTTAAATCTTGTCACTATTCTTAGTTTGTATACCATGTTGTACTTAATTAGTTATAATTATTATGTGTTTACTTAATGTTAGTTTTGAATTTATACAATACCCATTGCTAACCCAGTCACTAACTTGAACTCCATCTATTGGGGATTTTTGGGAGGGAAATTTTAAACCATTTAATCATTAAAGTGCAATTCAATACACCTCTGCGAGAAGGATAACGCTACCAAAGCACTTCAGTTATACATTTAATTGATCATAAACTGTGTTATCTGTACCCCATTGTTAGTGGGACGTGGAACATAAATGGTGGCAGCGTTGGGATTACATTATTGTAGATTAAATCAAGTTAATATTGGGGTTAAAGTAAATTAAGTTAAATTGATTTGGATTACTTGACTTGGTAAGCATTTAGGATCAGATAATTGAATAGGCTTCATTAATTAGCAATGTAAAAGGGATTGGATGAATTCCGTGGAACAAATAGACTTACATTGGTAAATGCATTAAATTAATTATAGCTGATTAAATTAATGAAATTAAAGAGAATAACTAGCTTGTTTAGAATGATTAAATAAATAAAATTGGTGAATCAGGCTGAGAAAAAGGGGTTCTAAGCAAGCTAGGGGCTTGAAAGAGGGTGTTTGGTTTCCCCCAGGTTTTAAAGGGATTAAACATTAGGAAGTGTCTTAAGAAAATGTAAATTAAAAAAGTGCAGTGTATTATCCAACTGGCACTAATTAAGGGTTAGAAGTTGATTACCACCATTTTTGGCCATCAACCCCCCTTTTGCAACATTGGCAAGACTTAGCAAGTAAGGTATAAAACTGCCTAGGGAAGCAAATGCAAGTTGATAGGACAGGAAAGAAGGAAAGTTTAAACATTATTGGGTAATAAGCAGGTCATCATACCGATTGAGAACAAGACACATACATCAAAGTTCAGAAAAGCAAGGATCCGAAGATTCAGACAGTGATGATAGCGGATCCTTGATTGGTTCAGATACCACAGTAATTGAAAAATAAGCCAAGACAACTTTCCTAGACATAGATAGCGGCAAATTAGCAGACACTCTGGGCCAAATTTATAAATTAGTACTTTGAAATCCATTAAAAATAGCGACCGCAGCAGCAACCGCAGGGCAAACCATGAAATACCATGGGTCGATGACTTCAATTCCCATGTTTAATGGAGATCAGGATTCAGATGCAGAGCAGTTTTTCAATCAATCGACTGTTTTTTTCAATCGACTGGTAAAATATATTGATGAACAGAAAGTACTCATTGCCAAATGTCATATGTCTGGAGTGGCTCTAAAGTTTGCCTTGAGCCCATATGTCAAAGTCCTCTAAAGAAAATGCCAAGTTTAAATAAGTCATCCTGTGTAGGTTTTGTAATGTCCACCCTCTAGCCCAAGGACAGTAGACTATGATAAGGTTTTAAAGAACAACACTGCTGAAGCAGGCATCAAAGATGTCTACAGAATTCCATTACTAGGTCAGTACATCACAGGTTTACTAGAACCAATTGGACCACTAGCGACATGTAAATGTCCGAATAATATCCAGGAAGCTGTAGATATACCGAGTTTTGAAGGAAGGCAGGAATTAGCTTCCTGTCATTGAGGCACAAACCATGTCCATGGCCTTAGTTGAAGAAGAGCAAGATGCATTAGGGGTAGAAGCTAAATTAGATCTGTTAATTGAAAGAGTAGTGGGAATGGAGACCAATCAAACTGAAAAAGATAAGGTTATTGCAGCTATACAGAATAATAGTGAGCAAGGAGGGAATTTAAATGGTGGCCAAGGAAGTACCACAATAGATAAGGATACAGCAATGGGAAATCCCCTAAAGAATCAGAATCAAAGAAACAGATTTAATAATGAGGTTTGTCAGATTTGCAACAGCTCAGGCCATAAGTCATTTAATTGCCTTGAAGGGATTGAAATAATAACTGGGTAAGGAGACAAACCACCCCACAAGTAAATGATAGGCAGTGCTACACATGTGGTCAGGTCGGCCACTTTACAGTAAGTGGGAGGCCCTTAAATGCAGTCATTGTGTCCTATATTTTGACAAAAGATAGGACATGATGTTAGGAACTGTTGGACAAGACAAAATCAGAGCAGGAATAATGGCAATAATGGGCAGCAATCAAAAACCGGATGAATCGGGGCAATAGAGCACCCACAGCCCACATACAGTAAAACAACGAATAACTGGATAGAGGAACTGTTATACTTCTGAAGGAGATGGGACCATCACCGGCAAAATTAATGGAAGTATACATTTTTGGTTGACACAGGAAGTCAAGTTACAATGTTATGTGGAAAAACATTACTAAACAGTTTAAGTAATCAAGTAAGAGATTTGAATATTGCGTACCGAGCAGTTACAGGTGATCGTTTGGAAATAGAAGGGGAAGCAAATGACAAGTTACAAATTGGGACAGTGAACTTCACCCACCCATGTTTGCTAATGAGGAAAACATGTTTTGACAGTAAAATTAATAGGATTTTAGGATCTTACTTTAAAAAAAAAACAAGTAGCAATAATTTCGATGGGAAAGTCCATTAGCTGTAAGATAAAACCACATGAACAAATTCTTTAAAGGGAACCAACACACGACCATGTAACTTTCTTTAGAAGCGACGTTTCGACGCCATGCGTCTTTATTCAAGCCTATGTTTCGAAAAAATTTTACAATAGAGGTACAGAAATTAACGTTAAAATTACGGAAGGTGCATAATTAATTAATAAATCTCGAACAAATTTTTACATAAAGTATCAGCTCAAACAGTCAAAAACGCTTACCCTGGTACTGCAAAAAACCTGAGAAACGAAGAAACTACATCCTACAAGTCAGGATAAAAGTGTGGAGGGCACCACGTTATAGTGTTATAGAACACAAAGGTTCAATACCCCCCCTCCCAACCAACAGCTGTACGACGTCATTCGCGGTGGCGCCCTCTGGAATTTGGAAAATGGCGCCGAGATTTAAAGACCTCATACACCTACGATGGGGAAGGAGAACGAGCATACAAAGTTAAAAAGATAAAAACTATATTAATTACTAAAGGGAATACTAGATGTGCGAACACAATAAGATCAATTTAAAGAAAAATCAATTTAAAAAAAAAATTAAAAAAATTAAACCGAGTAAAAACAATTTTAAATTTTCAAAAAGTGAGCAGCATCTAAATGACGTCAGAAAAGGAAACATCCCAACTATCTCCCACGCCGTACTGCTGAAGCGGGGTTCCGCCTTAGAGCGTTTGTGGTGATAATAGCATTGGCGGTGGTGGATCGTGTTACATGAGTAGCTGTGGCCCTTGCAACAACCGGGGTGCATCCTCTGCCAGAAGCTCTGGCATTGGACCTTCTACGGCTGCGTGCAGTGTTAGCTCGCCTATTGGCCGGGTTATTCCTAGGTACGATGTTCGGGCGAGTACCGATAGGAATGGGATGGATCGAAACATCAAACGCCAAGTATCACGGCAACGGGGTTTTCATCCCGTCTTTTTTCAGCCGAGTCACATAGGCGGAAGGTATGGTCTCCAGATCTTTTGCCAGGTTAAGAGCATTTGGATCCGAGAGAATGTGGAAGTTCTCTCGGATGCTAAGGCCTTTGGCCCCGTTATCCTTAGCTAAAATAGTCGGTTCGTCTAACCTGAAAGAGTGCTCCACGTTGTTCCAGACGTGGACTGCCAAGGTGCTATCACGCGTGTTGCACTCGGTTTATTTTTTTTAAAAAAATTTTTTAATTGATTTTTCTTTAAATTGATCTTATTGTGTTCGCACATCTAGTATTCCCTTTAGTAATTGATATAGTTTTTTTTATCTTTTTAACTTTGTATGCTCGTTCTCCTTTCCCATCGTAGGTGTATGAGGTCTTTAAATCTCGGCGCCTTTTTCCAAATTCCAGAGGGCGCCACCGCGAATGACGTCGTACAGGTGTTGTTTGGGAAAGGAAGTATTGAACCTTTGTGTTCTATAACACTAAAACGTGGTGTTAGCTCCGTTCCCCTCTAGATTAATTCTTACTACAGAGGGTAGTCGGGCCAACTACTTGACCTGATTGGATTAGCCGCTGGTAGCGTTTAATGTCCCTCGGAAATGTTTGGGGTTCTTGACGGCGTCCAATCTTATAGGTCCATACACTAGGGATATTTAAAAGTGGAAGAAGAAGGGATGCAAGTCAAACATACGTTAACCTTTGTTTTATTCAAGGGGTCTAGCTAAACATGATACAATCTCCGCGATCAGCCTCTCGCGCATTTCTGGCTTGGGCTGTAATGCATTGGTACAATAAGGCAATTAATCCACCCTCCTGGTCCTAATCTATAATCTATACGGTAAAC
>JAQGBX010004518.1:0-15200 GCA_034698745.1 Megaphyllum sjaelandicum | reverse complement strand
ACGTCTAATCGCATTCAAAAAGAAAGACCAATAGTAAGCATCCGTATTAGCACGGAGCTCAGTCAGAGGTTTAGAATTTCTTATCAATTTCATTATCAATTTCTTAAATGTGGAAATATTTTTAAATTCAAATAAAATTCATTAAAAATAACGGATTTGGTGGTAGAGTAGTCTGAATTGAGTTATGGCGCCACCAGGTCGCCACCTTGCAAATCGAACTCTTTTTGCCAACCACGGGATTTTCCAACCTCAGTACAGTTCAACAGCTTCACCCCATGTGTTAGTCCAAACACTACTGGGGATCCTATGCCAACTGAACATACTAGGGCCAGTTTCTTGTAACCCGCCTCTAAATTAATCAGAATGTCCTGCTTGAACATAAATGGCTCTTGTCTCAGACCTTCCCAAGGGTTTTGAGTAACAAAGTACTCCGTTTGTCACCCCTGAAGCAAGCATTGCCACCAAATCCTATCAGGTCATAGCCCAAGCAAGCTATATATACCCATTTACAAATACCAAGGATTACCCTATGGGAACGCTTTTGTTCTAAAAGGCATGAAAATTTTTCAAATGCTTTCTCAGAGATGACCGACGTATCATTTACTACAGAATCTAATCTTATCATTTATAGAAGTTGATTTGTAAGAATAAATTGAGTCTGTCAATGCTTCTTTCTTGGTTTTCTCCGTTTGGGTGCTTGTAGGTGGAGCCACCAGTGACCAATATTTTTAAAGGACCATGAATACATGGCAGCTGCTCAGTTGGGAGAGGGGTGGGAATTGATGTTGTGCCTTCCATTACATTAATAAGGGGTAATGCTTTTCTAGAATTCAAAGATCCATACCTGGAGAATTTTAGCCAAGAGTGTACAACAAGAAGGAATCTGGATTGCATTATTTTGCTTATTTTAAGTTTGGATACTGCAAACTATGAAGCCATGATATGGCCAATTCTTAGAGGAACTGACCTGGCATTTGTCTTGAAATGTATTTGGATAAAAAGAAAACAAATGTCTGGGCAGGGCCGTATTAACCCATGGCAGGGCCCCAAGGCTTCAAGCTTCTTTGGGCCCCTCGCCGCCCCGAATTTCAAAAAATTTCAGAAAATGTTGCAAATGTGGAACATTTTGCTAATTTATACTCTAAAACGTGGAAAATGTAAATTTGAACAGGGAAACCTGAAGAATTTTGCGAATTTCTCCTCGGAAACCGTACATTTTTTTGCAAATATCTACTCAGAAGTTGTACTCAAAAAAAAAAGGAAAATTTTGCAAATTTGAAAAAGGGAAAACCTTGAGAATTTTGCAAATTTGTTGTAGAAAATGTTGCAAATTTGTACTCATAAAACTTGGAAGATTTTAAAAATTGATATAGGAGAAAAACGTGAAAAATTTTGCACATTTTAACAATTAAGGAACCGTGGAGAATTTTGCAAATTTTTCCCTCGGAAAACGTCAAATATTTTACAATGTTGCAAAGAAGGTGTAGGCTACTTAAAAAACGTGGAAAATTATGCAGATTAATTCTCTGGAAACGTATAGAAAAGGTTGCAAATTTGTACTAAAAAAACACGGAAAAATTTGCAAATGTATATGCTCGAAATACGTGGAAAATTTTTAAAATTTGAACAGGGGAAACCTAGCTGGAGAGTTTTGGAAATTTATCCACAAAAAGTGTGAAATGTTTTGCAAATTTAAAGTCGAAAAACGTGAACAATTATGAAAATTTTGAAAAGAGAGAGAATTTCAGAGAATGAATGAATGATCATGGGCCCCTTCTTTTGGTGGGCCCATAGGCTTGAGCCTTGTCAGCCTTATGGATAATACGGCCCTGTGTCTGGGCAGCTGATTAGGATTTCAAATCAGGGGCCCCAGAATATTAGGCAGGAGAATTATTCAGCTACATTAACTAAATATGCATAACAATGTTACTTACAATTCTATCGTTGCACATGATTTGGATGCCATCTGCATTTTGCTTGAGCTGTTGAGCAATTTTCTGGCGAATTGATCCCAAAGTTGCATTGCTGTGTTCCATGAGGGAAAATTCATGTTTGGTAACGCTGCAAGTGACTCGCAAATGAAGCGGATAACCTAGAAACGAAGCACCGTGTGGAAGAATGGACCGAGGAACTGGGTGCAATTCCTCTACTGTGGATATGTAACGTTCAGCCACCTGAAGAAGGCGTCTAATATTTTGCAGTGTGGTTGGTCTAAAACAAAAAACATTATTTAATGTTTATGCATAACCATATCGCGCTTACATATTAACGAAACTAATAAATGCTTTTTTTCTGATCTTATCACAAGGAGAGCAATTAATACATTACAAGTGCTGCTCAAAGGCAGTAAGATGTAACTGCTATTCACTTGTGAAATACATGTAGCGAAGAAACAACATTTTTTATTATAGCCAAATGTAAGAAGACCAACTTTGATGGCAAAGGAAGAGAAGCCATTTCAGACATTGCCAGAGCTGTCAACGTTTTCGTTGCACTTGATACAGCAGTTATAAGAGCGGTGCCACAAACTGTCATCTTAGCTGCTTCCAATCGTTTATAGCAATCGTTGATAAACTTTCTGTGCAAATATACTTGATCCTAACAAGAAACGTCAGAAACAAACTTTACAATCTAATTAGAAAAATATGTGCCAAGAGGACTTCATTCAGAATAGCTCGACCACCTTTTTTAATCTGGGTGCCAAATTCAAATAAGAAAGATCCAATATGTTATCAATCGCAATGTTTGCAATGGTTTCATCTGTAGTGCATAAGGCAACCTGCCAGAAATAATCTGCCCCAATCAAATCCAATTTTTCAACAACCTAAAAATTGAAAAAAATACAATATTTCAGACATTCAAGAGAAAGTACAAAATGTATCATATTATGAGCTGTTGATTTGCACCACTGAAGAAACCGCCCGTCGAAGCCTGTGATCATTAATGTTCACGCTTTCAAAGTATGTGTTGAAGCAATGAAACATCTTGCTGCTCATTTGGAAGGGGTCTAACTTGAGGAGTTTCTGTTGAAATAATTGCAGCTGTGTGTCAGTTTCCAAATCTCTCAAGCCTTGACTGAACCATTCGCAGCAAACCTGAAATAAAAACCAAGCTAATAAAAAAAAATATGATCAACACAAATGTTGTCCAGTTAGATTAAAACTGACCTCTCTATCAAATTCACAAGCATCAGCATTCGAGACTAACGTATCCCATATGTCTTTGCAACGATTCCATGGCAAATATGAATCTCCTTCTTGTAAGACAAATTGCAGAAAGCTTAAATGTGTATTGATGTACTATGAAATGAAAATGGAAAAACAAATACCAAGTTGATCAGTTGTCAACTACTCAAAAAAATTGTATAATTTTAGCAATACAGCAATACAGAAAAATATTAAACTTAAGAAATTAAGTACTATACCCCATTTATGGAAAACCTGTTTCGGAAAAAAATCTTATAATGTGTCCACACTGAAACACATGACATTTTTATATTGTTTCTTTTTTAATTCCGATATTTTTGAATGAGTAGCTTTGAAATTTCAAATACATCTTAACGATTTCCAATTTATGTTTCCTGGACAAGAAACCTATAATCACAAAGGCACTGACAAACACAACAGCTAATAAGTTTAATTAATAAGATTAAATAATGTAAAAACAACCAGAAGTAAAAAAGCAGGAATGTTTTTCCAGTCCAAGTCAAATGAAAAGTACGAAGTCATATGCTGTATTTCAAGAGGAATTTCTTATTGCAACATCAAACGTTTAGTAAATTTTTAAAAAGGATAAGCGCAAAATTCAGTATTTTACCTCCGCATGAGTGTATCGACCATCCACTACAGTAAATGCTGTCAATTTATTTTCACCAGCAGCAGCGTGAGACATTTTATAGCACCTGACCAGACTTGTAGTGGTTAATTTAACAATCTCATGAGCTTTATTCAAATCGCTTAATGTCGCTTTATCTTGTTTATTTACGTTATTTTTAACAATACTCCTCGTTATGTTAAACAGCTGCTTTAGTGCTGGAAGAACGCAACTTCCCTGTATAATAGAATATCAATTAGAACATGATTTAATTTGAAAAATGGCAATTCAACAATAGAAAAACTAAATAGAATAACTTACTTTTTTTATTTCTTCGATGCATTTAATGAAGTAATTTTTCTTGACCTGATCTTTGAAGGTGGCATCATTTAAAATGGTAGTATGCTCCTCGAGCGCCTGCTCGACTAAGTGAGTGGGAAGCGAGGGCAAGTGAGCCAAATCCCAAAGAAGATCCAAAACCTAAATAGTGTCATTTCATTGATTGTCACATTATATGAATATACCAAATTTTAATTCAATCTATTAGAAGCCCCCCAGTTACTAGTATAAAATTAGACAATGTTATATGAACATTTAAGTGTAAAATAGCAGAAAAGAAATTATATTGTGATAAATGGAAATGAGTGAAGCGTCTGCCAAGCTCTGTTTACAGTTTTTAGCACAATAACTTTTTAACTTATGAATAAATATGTAACATACTTTTGTAGATGTTTTGCCAGGCCATGCTTCTCTGCCAATTTTCCCAATAAGGCTGAGCAGTTGCCCATGAGTCCGTTCATTTTCTTCACCCCAACTCTACCAACAAAACACTGGTCTGAGATATTTGCTGAATGAATACAAAGAACTTAAAACGGAATATTTTTAACTTTTAACATACCTTTTGTATTAGACTGAACAAATGGTCAAACTGTGATGTGTTCAGCTTTGCAGATGCAGCAGCAATGAGAGAATATATGTTATCCACAACTTGGTTGTTTTGGCCTTCCTGTGATGATGAAGTATAAAGTATTATTAGTTCTACAGTATATACATGTATTACATGGCTTTACTTTAATAGTCAATTAAGAAAATAAAACAATTAAAAGTTGTAAGCATGGTATTTTTTCTATCTATCAAATATTTTCAGAAGCCAGAATGGCTACAATAACAAATTAAAGCTACACAATGACTAACAATATTGTTGCAACATCACTCTTATAGTGCCTTATCAAACTAGCATAATTATGAATGCAAAAAATTGGTTGGGTCTAGTTACCTGCATTTTCCAAATTTTTGTGAGCTCATCTTGAGATAATCTTGGTCCTAAAAACTCTACGATAAGTTTTATTCGATCTGTATATTGCACATGGTCAATATTTCCCTCTAAAACAATGGACAAGACTTTATTTTCTGCTAACCAATCCTGGATTCTATCTGCATCAAGCACCGTTCGCAGATGTTTTCCATTAGCATTGTCTATCAGCCTATCAACCTAAAAGTTAAAGTGAGCACAAATGAGCCCAGAGCAATGTAATCTCTCTGAAACATTAATAAAACGAGTTCTAACCAATTTTAATCAGTGATAAAAATTAACTGAGCAGAACAAAACCTATTTCATTAACTATTTATATTTTTTAAGATCAGTGCAAGCCACTCTTTACCTCTTTAAGGCCATTCATTCTTGCATTAAAATGAGGTGTCTTAAGCATTCTTAAAATAACTTCCAAAAGTAAAGCATCAATTGACTCCACATCACTTGGCCACAGCTGCGAGGACAGAAGCTTAACCGCATGAAGTAGATCAGAAACACTGCCAATTCGCTTCATCTTCAGATCTTCATCCTTTAATGATTTTACGTAGACAATTGCTTTGTCGATACAAGGCAACAGAAATGGGCAAACTTTAGTGGTGTTTAAGAATTCTGCGCAAACTCCCAAAGGCAATAAAAGGGCAGCCATAGCCTGGAGACAGAAACATTTATTAAATAAATCTGGAAAACTCTTGCCAAATAAAACACAAAATAAACTAATTTTCCTACACTGGCTTGCATTTCCAGATTCTCAAACTTATTCTTTATCAATTCAAATCCACCTTTGTGTGCAAACTGGTTAGAGAAAAGACATTTATTACAAATTTGGCAGAAAGATAACATAAATGAAAAAGTTAAAGTGCAAACTAACCCTGTTTATCAGATCTACCAGCCAACCATAAGGCTCCTGTTATGCAGAAATAAATAATTAAATAACCACCACACCCAGCAATCCACTGTGACTATTAATTGCTTATGTTTTAAAAAGGATATTAAAAGCCTACCTTCAAAGCGCCAGTCGGACTGCATGCGTATGGCTCACCACTACTAAAATTGGTTTCCCAGGACCCTGAGGACTTGCGACCTTTATTTTTTAAGCTCCATTCCGTGTCTGGATCAAAAACCTAATATTTTATCCAAATAACCAGCACATGACTATATTAAAGTTTTGGATATATTTAAAAATCGAATAGGCCTACTTTATGTCTACAAACCATTTTTAAAACATTGCATAGCATGTATTCTGGGACTGGATTGTGTTTTAACCGGGCAATTACTAGATCTAACAATAGATCAGACATGTTAAAAATTCCTTCCTGTATTTCTGAACACCAACGACGAACAGCAATCGAAGTCATAAGCTAATTAAATAAAAAGCAAATTCTAATTAGAAGTCAAATAAGACAATGCAGCATAGTTTTATTTTCTGATGATTGTTAATGTGAATTCCGACCTTTTTAAATGCCTCTGGCATGCACCTGTCAATGAACTTTTTGCAATTTTCATCGGCGTCACAAAGCCCTTAAATTAACAATAGGCCTAAACATTAATTATTAATTTATTTGTGAGTTGTGTCAAATCTTGAAGACAATTAAATAGCTGCAATGACATTAAATAGGTATTTACCTTCCTCAGCCAATCTAGCAGCTGCTATAAGACATTTTCCCAATGATTCTTCTTTCTTATATGGAATTGACCATGATTCTGCAAAAACCCTGTCTTGTAATTCATAAAGATTTGTCGTGGGAAATTCCATTGGATTGCCATCAACTTCAGAATTTGTATTCTTAATCCAGAAATAAAAATAATTGAAATCAATGGTAATAGTTACAAGGTTATTACTGAATGATAGATGGACTTTAGGCCAATTTTTACTGTGAAATTCTTTATCTGGCATTGCATGATTACGATAACTTTCTACAGCAGATATGATTTGATATAGGCCTACATGTAAATCTGTATTTGTTAAAATCAAGTTTCCAAACTCCTAACATCCCTTGTTGCAATTGGTGAAAATGGTTTCTAGACACAAATTGTATGAATAATCATTATCTGACTATGCATACAATTTTTGTCAAGGAATGGTATTGAATTTAAAAATAATCAATAGTGAATTTGTCAGGTTCAAGAACTGCTGGTTCTTTAAGTCCTTAACTTCTTCAAAGATATTATAAAACACTTTACTTTACATGTACATAGAATTTATAGATCTTGCTTAATACAATTACATGAAAAATGATTATACGCCTAACTTCCTTGATGCAACCATTTTATTGGCCTTTCATGGTGGATCATGGTGACTTATATCACCACCGCTTCGGTAGTGACAACTAAAAAATCTTCGATTTTAGAATTAAAACTGTATTAAATCAAGCAAAATGAGCTCTATGTTCAGCAAAACCGACACATCCTAGCTTGTCATAGTTTCAGCTAAATGGCAGTATTGTCACTTCATTTTTGAGTTGTGCCCCTTTTGAAGCAGGGATGCGAAATGTTAAATTTAAACTGATTAAACTACAAGTATTTTAATTAAGCCATTGGATAAAAACCGAGAAGTCATTTCACCAGTGAAAACATTCCTAATCGACACAAACGATTACTAACTGACCATATCTTGCAAGTATGCACTGTATAAGCAAAATCAAAATTATAAAAGCGTACAAAATTCTCGCATCACAACAAAATGACAATAACAATTTAAATAAATTTCAATTTTAATAAGTGGTTCCAGCACTGACACAACTTAAACACTAAATATGACATGATTATAAAAAGTTAATGTATTTATGATCATGACACGCCCTCTATTACAGGTCACTGAGATAAAAGTCTGGCGCATTGCAACTGTCTGCAAATGGCTTATCGATAAAATGTAGCCACACCTCACAGCCTATATTTTTATAATTTTGGTCAAAATTTAAAGTTCACCATTACAGATACACAATATAAAAATTAGTTTATTTTATGTTTGATTGAACAATAAACTTGATCGAGCCATCTAAAACCTGGATACGAATTTATGGGAAGTTTCGATTTAAGTAATCGACAGCGGTTGGTTAGATACTTAAAATTCTCCTTATACCATAATTTCATAAAGCTTATAACAACAATATCAAATTTTATCCAACAAACATATTTGAGAATTCGATCAGTTTCAGGGTTTCCCCAGAAATTTCATTTTCAACTTCCCTGACTTTTCCAGATTTAAAAAAAAAACTTTCCTGACCAATGACAATGTCAAAAATTTCCTAATGACAATTTGAAAAATAATATAGAAACATTTTTAAAAATCAAAAAAAAATGTGTAGGCTTACTCAGAAAACGTGGAAAACTTTGCAAATGTGTACTCGGATAACATGGGAAAATTTTCAAATTTGTACTCTGGAAAACGTGGGAAATTTTTCAACCTTATCCTCGGAAAATGTGGGAATTTTTTTAATTTTAACCTCGGGAAACGTGAAAAATTTTGCAAATTAGTACTCGAAAAATGTGGAAGATTTTGCAAATTTTTACTCAGAAAATCGGCCCTGAGCTAACCATGTAGAAGCATTAATTTTTGATCGCAACAACATGATTATATTGAATTTCTCCGACTTTTTCAAAATAAGCCATTCTTCCCTGACTTTTCCAGACATTTTCAAGTTCCGTGACTTTTTTTCAAGATTTCCCAGGTCTCTGGGAGAAACCTGAGTTTTTATCAAGATTACGTGTTCAAACTGGCAAAACTTTATTTCAAACTGTGTTTACAAATAAAATAATTTTGTCTCCCAAGAGAAATCTGCTGATTAATAGTAGTCCAATCATCCAACCATGGACACGAACTATATATATATATATATTACCGCTGTCAAGTAGTAAAATTGTCCAATCTTATATGTGACTTTATAACTACAAGTAGGCCTTCTACATGTATACCTGAACTAGCCAAACTTGTACATTACTTGTTGGCACTGTCCCCAGCCTCGTCATTAAAACTTTAACGACTATGCAAAACATATACGATTATAAAGACTTTCGCTCCTCATTACCTCTGACGGAAATCCTTGTGGTCCTATGGCAAATGCATTGGCAGTGGTCGTAGGCCTTTCTTCAATGTCCATGTCCAGTTGAACATCCATAGCATCATAACCAGGAGCCGACCGGTCATTTGTAAGAAAGGCCACGGCTTCGTTGAGGTCATTTTTGGCCACTTTTAGAGCTTGTTTAATTTCACCGATATCAGGGAAGCCCATGTTGAGAAGAGTGGTAATGTTTTCATCGTCTGTCTCCATTTTTAATCCTGCAGCTAAGAAGCCGGGTGATTTACACGAACTTCGAAGCTTTTCAGGCGACAAATCACCCGAAACTCATTCACATTACAACAGAATATTAACCGATAAAATAGTATAAATTCAGCTTTTCATTCATGCTGCTAAACAAAAAAAAGAAATCGCCCTTGAACGCGAGAGCAAACTACGGCCTACAGCACGCGCCCAGCAGCCATCTTGAAAGTGAAATCGAAAATCTCCCAAAAGCGATTCTGAAGCGCCGTAATGTTGCGCGGGAATTTCAAAAATTTAAAGAGTATCCACACAGTGGTATCCAGCCGGAAGTCAAAAGTTTTATCGAGTGAAAAACTTGGGTCACGCACGATAAAGCCAATAAAACGCGCCTCTCCAGCTAAGTTCCCAACTGGATAACTATAAGATATTTTTGACGAAAAATTGTACTACATGTACAGTATGTGTGAATATACTCATTTAGTGGTGAGAAATCAAGCTAATGTCATATTTCAATTCGTGAAAACATATTACATTACGCAATGCATGCAAAAATTAACAGCGCAGCATACTGTAATTGAATTTGAAAAAATGTGGTGCCTATGTATGTTGGGAATATTACAATTTCTAAAGTATACCTTGAAAATAAAGAGCTAGGACTCTTGGAGAAATGAAGCTGCTTTTTTTTAAACTGTCGAGTTTTTAAATGTTTCACAGATTATTCAGGTAACTTAATTTTACAGCCTCGATCAGATAATGAAGTCTAATATAAGAATGAAAACGATCTAGTAGCAGTATTAAAAACACTGACTTGCGCATCATGTACAGTAAAAGTGTAGAAAGCTTTACACAAGTTCAATAGTCAATTTCGTTAATCCTTATCGACACATTAGGGCAACTCAAGTGCTGATGGTACGATAACGTACATGTATGTCGTACTTTCGTACCTAGAAATTTGACTCCTCCTAGTGGCGCATGCGCAATGAAGAATTCCTTAAATACCCTTCAATTACAGCGAGTTGAATGCATCTTGAATTTTTTCGTAGAAATCTCCAATTTTAGCTAATTATGCAAAATCTCGGATAGATATCTTCACATGTATGCAGATAAACATGTTAATGTAGCATTTTTTTTGCTGAAGAGGACATGCAGTCCGTTGTCATCCATAATTTGCAAAGAAAATGCACGCTCCGCTATTTTTCACAGCAGTGAATAGTTTTTCTGCATTTTCTTCCCCATAACAAACAACGTGTCCGGTATCTTAAATAAAAAACCAAGAACTTCAAAATTATTCTTCGTTTATTATTTGTTATGCGCAGTAAGCTACGCTAAACTATGATATCTGAAGTATGCTAGATAGGGACTATTTTTCGGAAGTTACAGTTCATGGCCCTTTGTACGCCATTCAGCCAATCATAATGCGCCATTCTTGACCTCAATACGCACTTTCGTAGCACCCAGAAAACGGTTTGAAACTACATAAAATACGACAGATACACTGTCGTACCGTCAGCGCTCGAGTTGCCCTAATGTGAAGAGCATATTATAAAATAATGTTGGCAAATTCGTCAGTCAGAGAAGTAGACAGACGTCTGTCTGTGTACATTTGTATTTTTGAATAGCTACTATGAAACTAAGCAATCAGATTTAGCAATTAATTGCAGAAATGCTTTATTTCCCATTGTCAAAAAGACGCTAAAATTTTAACAATGTACCACTTATTCAGATATTATGCAATCAAAAAAAACGTCTAAACGTATACAAGTAATAAATAAACAAAATTAATACTAGATCAACAACGTACAGCAAGTACATAATAAAGAGGAACTAAAAATACCTTTCAAAAAAGCAAATTAATCCTATTGTGAGAACTATCAAATACGACTGAGATTCCTTTACTCACTTTAGATCAAATATTTGATAGCAAATAACAGCACAACACCACTTAGTACAATTCCGTACCAACTGCCTCTGTGCCAAAGTAACGATCTCCAAAATTTCCTTAAAACAAGAAACCATAATGAATATAGTAGTAGATCATTGCAACAATTTATGTAGGGCATTACTAGAATACAAAGGTATTAATACCTAGTCCAGGAATGATATAAAATTTGTCATTGATTTCAGGGTCAACAGTCGTCGTCACCAATTTCACTTTTGGAAATGCATACGCGATGGAATGAACCCCTAAACAATCAAAATTAATACACCAATCAATACACCAGAATTTTTTCCAGCAATTTTAAAACAATTTGAAGACTTCGATAAATTCGTCATATTTGAACTAGACTTGCCCAAGAGAATTTGTATCATTCTGCAATTCAGTAATTCTAATCTTAAGTTTGGTGAAACTTAATAGGCTAATACCTGATTCTGCCACAAGCAAGGAACAAAGCTGGATATTTTCCTCAGGAACATCATGATCTAAAAGAATTCGGATTGCCATCATAGCTGCAGCCCCCGTCGCAACTGTTGCATCCATTAAGATGACGTTGTAATCCTTAATATCTTTCGGTAAGCGTAGGTAATACAACTTTATGAAAAAGTGTGGCATTGTTAATAATTAGTATGCAACTAAAATTTGCAATAAATTGTACAATTAATTATACACACCTCAGGTTCACCAGTGTCTAAATTAGTTTGAATAAGGATTTTTCCTAATCTTGTATCTTTCACAACATCGCAAAGAGCTTGTTCCATCGTTTCACCAGCCCGTAAAATTGAAACACCACAAATCTAACAGAAAGATATTAGAGCAGATTGAAGAATAAGAAATATCAGGACTACATGGCAAGTTTAATTAAACAAAACTACCTTCTGGGTTGCAATTCGCTTGCCACAATATGGGATACCTTGTGGTGTGTCAACCATCACATTCTGCCCAAACGAAAAGTTAAATTTAGGCAGTATGTAATTGCAAAAATCTCAAATTACAATAGAATCGGTAAACATGAAATTCCGAAATTCTACTCTGGGGAGGAACATATTTTAATCCTCTCAAGGATGGCAACTGATTGTCAATTGGCATTAAAGCAAGGAACGACAATATCAGATCGCACAATTAATACACAATGCATTAGCAACCCCTTACCTTAAATGGCAGGAGTGAAAGAGTGAATTCAATAAGTAGACGCATTAGACGTTTGGAATAAAAAATGAATTCATCCCTGGAAGTGTGTATGTTTCTAAAATTAACAAGAACGTGAAACTAAATAAACCTTTACATGTTAATGAAGAAATTCGTCAAAGACTGAATTCTTACCGTATGAATGTGTGAAGCCCTTGGATTTGAGGAGTTGTTGGTAAAATATGCAAGGAGTGAGGAAGAGGCTGGCCAACGTGTGACTGAGCAAGTTGACCACTGTGAATAACCAACAAAATACACAACATATCACAAGTCGGACAAAATAAATTTGTCTGGTTAAAAATGAAAAAAACGTGGCAAAAAGCATACCGTAGTTTGAAGCCTCGCTATTACAAAAAAGAAACAAATTATATATGACCTTGATGACTAAAAGCAGTCCAGCTTATTATTCATTATTCATTACCTGCTGCAGCTGATTATGGACGTGTTGAACAATCAAGTGGATGGCAACCCTGTTTTCCCCACCTGTAATACAAAAAATTGCCCAGTTAATGCAAGGTAAACTTGTCTGCAGGATAAAAATTTATAATAAAAGTCTTACCGCGAGGAACAATGAGATCTGCATGTACCATCGAAGGTGCGATGTAATAATCAAATGCTGGCTTGACCGACTTTTCATACTGGTCCAGTACAGATTCAATATCACGGCCTCTTACCATAATATCTCTCTGCAACCGACGCACTAGTCTAATGTCAGAATCAGTGTCCACAAACACTTTCATATCCATCATCTTGCATCAAAGAAATTGCACCATTTGTTATTCACATATAGAACAAAGTCAAAATGCACTATTCAAATCAAATAGCAAAATTTATACTAACATTCAACAACTCTTTGTGGTAGAAAGCCAAAATGCCTTCAAAAAGTATAACATTGGCCCCATACATTACTTTCTATAAAAATTAATTCAAGTACAGTAATTCTCAATGGGAAATAATTCATATTTGGCATATACAATGCTCTAATAAATTAATACAAGCATACTTTTTTACTTTCTCGCGTATGTGTTTTGAAACTGTAAATAGGTACTTCAACACGTCGACCCTCTTTCAACTTGCGCAGCGTCGTGATTAGCAAATCAAAGTCAAAAGCATCAGGATGGTCAAAATTATACTCGTTCAATCCAGCCAGTTCGTGTTGCTTGGGATTTAAAACCTAAAATGCAAGATATCAAACATCATTGCATTGCTATTATTAACTTTTTGATTTAAAAAAAAAGAGTATGTACCTTATAAAAGGAGTCCATACTGAGCAAAGTGACCCAAGGAACATCTAATTCTTCAATAATCTTGGTAGCAACTGTGGTTTTTCCTGATGCGCTTCCTCCACAAATACCTGGTTAATTAAAAGTCAATCATTTGGGTATCATTTGTGCCATAATCTAGGCTAATCGATTAATGATCAAAATATGGCACAGAAACTACTCGTGAAGGATGCGCAGGAAGACACTATACTGAAAGTTTGTTTATACGCAACAAACAAACTCACCAATAACGAACGGTTCCTTAAGTTGTCCCTGGGTGTTATACCAAGGCGGTCTGCCAGCTGTGTAAATTGTCCTTTGCTGAGTACGAATTACCGGTTCCCTCGGGGCATTACTACAAGTACTTTGTAAATGTTGTCTGCGTGCCCTCGGTGGCGGTGTTTTACAGCTGTGCACGGCAGAAACCCTCGGGGATAGAGACGGTGAATGGGGTTCTGATCCAGGTTCCATATCCTGTTCCAAATCCTCGTCTCCACTTTCGTCCTCATCCAGGGCAATTTGATTGTCACAACCTGCTTCCGAAGGCACGTCCTCATTGGTATTTTGTTCACCACTAGGACACACAAAACAGGCAATACCCAACTATAAATGAATTATTGAAGATCGATCCTTCGCACATGCACTTGACATAAATTCAGCTCGCATTGTTTCCGAGCGTTTAATTGTAGTACATATATTCATCATTTATCTTTAGCAGGAGCATATCAACGTGATTTATTAGCTGTAGAAAATTCCTTGATAAATCTTGAAAATTATTATTTTTTATAACAATCGTGACCATGTCTGACTGCGGAAGAGAAATAAGGCTCCAAGCGATAGTTATAGTAAAAACCCTCACATACAGTACTTCTTTGTGAGGTCAAAACGACAGAAGACAATCACCCTCGAAGAACAGTATGCCATCCATATTGTGCAGTATAGTTACGTAATTCAAATAAGATTTCTTTAGATGCAATTTAACCGCCGACAACGTTTACGTACTCCATCAATATGCCGCACGAGATAAATTTGATATAAAGCCTGGCAAAACAACTTTTTATTTTAATCAGAAACAGCTAAGTGTATATATATATATAATTCTCTTGGAAAATCCATCGGCATGCGCTCGCATATACGCTATAACCTCGTGCACGATACGCGCACCAATATTGTTCTCACATTTTACGAAACTTACTCGTCTCCTTCTGAACTGGCAGAGCTTGGATGTTCGTACATCTTTCAATATTACGCATAAATTGACTTCGACCAGCTGACGTTCATACATCCAACAACGATCATTTCGCGTAGATCGCGATGCAAAATCCTAACCTAGAGATGTATAGAATTGAGGCCAACGAGGGGAATGACTTTTAAATCTTCGACTCTATTGGCTGATGGCTGAAAAAGGCGGAGAAATTCCACTTTAGACT